>CAUYPK010063511.1:0-11635 GCA_963574355.1 Loris lydekkerianus
AAGACCTTTCCTGAACTGCCTCGAGTTAGAGGGCGCTGTGGTTAAAACTTGTGTATCTTAAAATTACTAAAAGAGTGATATTATTGACAGAATGCTCCTAACACAAAGAAATGAAAATTCTTTTTTTTTTTTTTTTTTTTGTGACAGAGCCTCAAGCTATTGCCCTGGGTAGAGTGCTGTGGCAAAACAGCTCAAAACAACCTACAACTCCTGGGCTCAAGATATTCTCCTGCGACTGCCTCCCAAGTAGCAGGGACTACAGGCACCGGCCACAACGCCTGGCTATTTTTTTAGTTGCAGCCATCATTGTTTGTCCAGCCCGGGCTGGATTAGAACCCTCCAGCTAAGTTGTATGTGGTTGGCGCCTTAGCCGCTTGAGCCACAGGCGCCGAGCTGGAATGAAAATTCTTGAGGTGATGGATACCCCAATTACTGTGATTCGATCATTACAAATTATGTCTGTATCAAATCATCTCATGTGTCCCATAAATATATGTGACTAATGTGTATCCATAAAAATGAACCATAAAAAAACCTAGAGAAGAATGATTCTCCCTATGTTAGGTGGAAGGTACTGGGCAAGAAAATTCCAAGTACAAAGAAAAATGAACCTTGAATCACAAAAGGTTTAAGAGTTACAAATATATATTTTTTCTTTAAGGAGAAGAATGTAGTACAGATACTAATAACTGGCACATTTAACAGTGACTTCACTGTAAATTTATTACTCTGTTCTGTAAAGCACCTTGAAATGTTTATGTACAGAAATTGGCAATAGGAGATAAATAAGGCAAATAGAAGGATGGTAATTGGGAATTTGGAAGGCAGACCAAGAATCTAAAGACCCTGGCAGCCATGAGGAAGGAGACGGAAGAGAGTGAAAACTGGAGTAGGAGAGCAGTTAAAAGCTTCTTGGAAACAAAACTAAATAAGCACTTGTAGATTGAAGTCAATTCTTCCAGATGAAGAGGGTCCAGCCGCCTGTCTCCGTCAGCCAAGGTGCAGAGACCGGGATAGGTCCTCCAGACTTTGTCAGAAGGCTGAGATTCTGAAGAACAGTGAGAGTAGCCTCTCCAAGACTGTTGTGTTCTTCTGTTTCCAAAATTACAGCTTTATACATTTATAGTTCAAAGTGAAGACATGTTAATCCTTATAATAAATAATAATCAGCAGAACCCATGACCCACAGTGAACAATAATCAGTATAATTCAGGACCCAAAACAATATTCCAATTCAAAAGTTAATCTCCAAAATCAATCCATCTTAACTACTCTAGATGGGCATCTTTAGGGTAGGAGCTAAATTTACAAAACAGTAAGAATGGGAGACGGGAGTGAAGATGAGGCAGGACTAAACCCACCTGACCAGCTGTGCCATGTCAGCCCCAGCCTCTCAGACTCCTTCTTATTCTCACCACACATGCTTTCACCAACTCCTCCTTTACTTCCCATTTAACCTCTTCATAAAAGTCTGCACTGCTCTCATATCTCCTATATGAAGGGATCATAGAGGGAACCTAGGAGTTACAGAACTATCTGTCTCAGCTCACCTGTTATAATACAGATCATGCAGAAGGATGGGGGAAGAAGCATGGGGAACAAGGAAAGAGTAAATTCCTGAAATTTGGAGATTAGCAATTCTTCAGGCCAGGAAATTAGGGTTTTATGACTAGCCTACCTAAATTTCATTGGGCAGGAATGCCGTAGTTGATGTCTTACAATATTAATCTATGTCCTTATAGAAATGTTCATTAATATTTTAGCTACATGAGGGATTTATGATTCTTTTTCTTGTTTAAAAAAAAAGGTCCAAAGTCCAAACAGAACTTTAGTAAATAAAAATTAAAACTCTCTCATCAAACCCACTCCATCTTTCCCCACCTCAGTATCATCTGCAGAGGTATTCACTGTTATTTATATGGTTGCCTTTTAAAGCATTTTCTTTCCATTCTCATACACATACAGTACCCTGCAGACTTCTTAATATCTATGAAAAGTTCTTTTTCTTCTTATACCATCTTTTTACCAAGAGCTTACAAAAGTAAAATTCTGAACTTTCTGCATCAGGAGGCTGAGTCAAAAGGAGCAGCCCTCTTATGAATAGGGACCCTAAATTGGACTTCTACATATATCTCCAAAGGAAAATTTTCTTTTCATATTCTGAATAGAGCAAATTTTGTTATTGTAACTTAATGGAGTATTGCCACAAGGTAAGCCATTTGTAACAGAATGATTGAAAAGGGGGGCAAATCCAGCAGGGGGCTTTTCTACTCCTTTCCCCACTTGGGTAGAATCCCATTTTCTAGTGTGACTCTGGATGGGGTAGTGCACCTCCAAATCCCTCTTGAGGCTACTATCTACATGCCCAAAAAGTACTTTGGGGAATATTGCAATGCCTCTATTTCTCTGTTTGAAATCAGGGTTATCTTAAGAAAACCAGATTTTTTCGATAAAGATTTTGAATAGCTTAACAAAATCACTTTGCCTATAATTTCCTTTTTATGTATGCATAAGAACATGTAATAACAATCTGTCAAAACAAATTCAAATTATTCTTTTTTTCAATAATTATAAAATAAGAATCCTAGTTGAAAGCACTACATCAGAGTTTAATGATCAGGATTTTAATTTTATTAGTGGCACATAAAATAACTATGTATCCTACAATTGCTAACATCTTAGATTTAATGAAATACAGTATTTTCAGCCTTCATCGTACCTAGACAGACAGACATGTGAGCCAGCTTCCTACAATAAAATGTACCTATATGAGATACTGTGGGATATCTGACCTATGTGAATACACAGTTTTGTATTTATAGTAGCTAGAGTGGGATCTGATAAGACATTGTTCTGAAATTGGTGTGGCTGCTATGTAGGCTGGTGGTGTACAGTGGTTCAGGAAGTGTCCTGGAAACTTGCTTTTAACCTGCTTCTTTGCAACCAAATAATTCCGTGAGCTATTTAACATCCTAAAACAAATTCCTTTTATGTAGAAACTAGCTCAAATAAATATTGCTGTTTGCAACTCAGAACCTTAACTGATACATTAACTTGAAAATGCCACCTATAATAAAGATGCTGGATGGAGAATTAACAATGCATAAATGATTCTGGAATTTGACATTAGTTTGGGGAAAAAACCTATTTTTGAGTCCCACTTCACACTATGAATGCAATAAATCTCAGGTGATGAAGTACCTAAATGTACAAAATAAAGGCAGATATACTAGAATCTTCATAGTTGACCACCTCCCTACCTTAACCACCTCCTTAAGGGGACCTAATTTTTATAGAATAGACATTCACCACATGTACGTATCAGTACAGTAGGCCTCATTCCTTATGTTGACCACCTCCATATGCTGACCAGTTTGTCTTTTGGGTGGTCAACTTACAGAGACTCTACTGAATATTATAATAACAGGCATTTGTGAAAGTGTAGAGAATCATGCATGCATTTGGTGGGAACAACAATGAATATGACCTTGTTTTTATAAACAAATTCGCTATTATTTATCAAAATAGTAAATTGCAATTATTTGTAGCAATAATGCCTCTTTTAAGAATCCCAAAGGATTAGAATCCTAAGGAATATCATATATATTTGCAAATATTTTTGTATTGAACTATTTATGACAGCATATACAGAAAATAAAAAATGAATCAATCCATACAACCCACAATAGGAGAATTGTTAAGTAAAATAACAGTATGTCCATATAATGAAATATCCTACAGCAGTATAACAAATGACGTGGATTTCCATGTAATAAACTTCACAGTCATACATGACATGTTCTGTGATGTGTGCACATAGAGAATGTTTGCATACATACCTTGAGTGATACCCAATTGTGATCATCCTGCCAGGGAGTCTGGTAGGAAGTAATATTTTATTTTATTCCTTCTTGTTGGAATTTATTAAATGAACATTATTTAAAAAGCAATAAAGTTTGAAAGACTAGAATGGCCTCTTTCAAGGCAATGTGAATATTTTCTGCTTCTGGGAATGAGGGCAAGTCTTTGTCCTGAGGCTTTTAGCTATTGATTCATTTAGATTCCATGAGTCATTTAGATTTAGAAGTCATTTAGATTCTATGAGTTTTTTTCTTTCTTCTGTAAGAATGGACACATAAATCCAGTATAGGGAACTGTTCAGAGCACTCTTGCCAAGTCTGCTAAAAAAATATAGGATCCTCATCTAGACTCATGCACCATTTGGCCGGAACAACAAATTTACCTGTCTTTTCATAGTCCAAGCCACATCATTTCTTAAAACTGTGTGAGTGTGTGTGTGTGTGTGTGTGTGTGTGTGTGTGTGTGTGTGTGTGATGGATTTTGTTTAAACCAATGATAGAAAGCAATAAGTTTTTCTCACTCTTGTTTTGTTTTTCTGGCATTGTCCACAATCTACCTGTGAAACAAAAAGGTTTTCTATAAGCAAAAGAAGACGAACCTAGATCTGTGAAATAGACACCAGCAATAAATGAAGTAAATATTCATTGCCAGAGTAATTAACATATCTAGTTATCTTCCTGTAAAACAATAATCCATCACATTACAGAATCTATTCAGAAGAAGTACAACCTAAAAGCAAATCTATAAATAGAAAAAGCTAACCTTTGTTTTGACATTGAGAAATCAATCATCTCTGAACAAATCAAAGAATTTCTTAATCAAGGAAGTTGATTTGACTGATTTATTAAAAGTTCTTTAAAAGTACCTGTCAAAAACTTCTGGCTGACTCTCAAAGAAAGCTGTTTAACTTCAGGAAATGCTACAGTCAATTAAAGGAAAAACAACTCTATATATTCAGCTAAATAAGAAATATTAAAAATACTCTGGTATTCATTGTTGTGCTTTGAAGTTTTATAAACAATCTTAGTAAGGTGTTAAACTCCTTAAAATCATATTATGAAAAGCAAGATATACCTGGGATACTAAATATGTATATATACCAATGGCCAAATGTTAAGGTTAAAAAACACATATGTTAAATGTGAAGGAAATATCAAGTCTGTGATGCTAAACAAGAAAATAATTTATGACAATATTAAAAATTATGTTGTTATTAATTAGAAAAAAAATATTTTGTTTACTATAATGTTCTTTAGATGCTTTCTCCCACCGCCTGCAATGTAATGATATTAAAATAACTATGACTCGATCCAAAAATGACACCTTAGATCTAAGGCAAGGCTTTTCCTAGCAGGTCACTAAGCTTGTCTTTGCCACCAATTTCAATAAAGTTTAACAACGTAGATTTAGTATTGCTTCCATTTGCACACTTCCAAAAATGATCCCTGGGCTCCCTCTATTCCAAGTTTTTGTTATTAATATAAATCTGTATATACACAAAGAGGGTGTCTTATTGACCTTTACGTTCCCAAGTGTATAACACAGCACATTGACCAGAATGTTTCTTTGTTAAATGTTCTATACATAAAAGATTAACAATTAGTGTGCAACCTCACTGCAGATATTTCATTTTGGCTATACCACAACAATGTAATTGGTTTATTATTTAGTACCTCACAAATGAATGCTCTTGCTTCCATAGGAACCTCAGATTTTGATTACTGTGGCATGTTAGTGAAAATATGAATATGTTATTTCTTTTTTAGGAAGGCAGTAATTTTGCCTCAATTCAAAGATGTAATATCTTATACCGGATATAAATTTGTACTATTTAAGAGCCTACAAAGTTGCATTCACGAATGAATGTTGCCTTAATTGGGGGAAAATCAGTTTATTTTTTATCTAATAATTCTTTTTTCTTTTCTGATTGTACAGTATAAAAATTTCCCAAATACCAGAAATTGCAATAATCATTTTGAGTAAATAATATTTTTTAAGGCAAACTAAATCCCCACTTTAATTGTTGCCTATTTAAACATTGTCAAATGCTTGCTAAAGCACCAACACCATCAGTTCTTTACAATAATTTTGCACTGTAACTCTAAATTAGTATACTAAAATTAATGCAGATTTCTCAATACATAATTTCTCCAAGTTCTTTGGATATTTAGTAAAATATTATGGAAAGTGTGTCATGTATATTTTATTTTATTTGTATCTGTATTTCTCTAGTATGAAGTAGTTCATAATAATAGCTTCAAAATGAAGATGAATGAAAGTATCTCAGACCACTGTAATGCTTTTTCATTCACAATACATGTGGAAATTAAAGAGAATACAAAAACCAGAACAGATTACTACCAGAGAACTAAAAATTATCATTACGAAAGAGGATGTCATATCTTCTCCCTAAAGGAAAATCATAATTTCACGATTACCTTTGACTCCTTGCTAGATATTCATGCTTATATT
Source organism: Loris lydekkerianus (assembly GCA_963574355.1). Taxonomy (NCBI): domain Eukaryota; kingdom Metazoa; phylum Chordata; class Mammalia; order Primates; family Lorisidae; genus Loris; species Loris lydekkerianus. The sequence goes on from CAUYPK010063511.1 coordinate 6,334, forward strand.
AAACTAATTGTCATTGTAATTAAAATTTTTCAAATACCACAGAGTTAGAAAGTAGCAGAGTTATGATTAGTACAGGTGGTGTTAGGGAAGAAAGAAGCCGGTCACAGTATTGTAATTTCAGAATAGAGTGCTTGCACTGGATACACTAGGACTAAAGACAGCAAAGAAATTGTACTGTACTCTGACTGGCAAGTTTGTTTTTCGCAAGAGTACATGTTGACAATAGTGAAATTATTTTAAATGTGTACTACAATTGAACAAATAGATAAACACAGATACATTGTAAATAATGACAGGTAGGTTTCTCAATGGTGGAAACTACTAGTCAGCAGTGTAAAGTTACAAATACGCAAAAGGGGGATATTAGAATGAGACCTGTGGTGCAGGTTAGAGTTGGAACTAGTCGTATAAATTAATTTTACTTTAATATATTTATTAATAAGTACATATTTTACATATCTTTTTAATATATATGTATTTTAATACAAAAAATTAAATAATACATAAATAACTTCAGATGTATGTGAATACATACAGACATTTCTTAGCTCTTTCTACTGAGAAAGCATAGAAGCAATGTTCCATCAATAACGAGAGCCACCTAGGGTCCAGATCCCTGTTTCTAAATATTACTCTCCAATAAAAGGAGCTACAAAATGGAAGACTCTAGGGCCAGGGTTGAGAAAATATAAGGTGAACATGGAGCCTTTTATGTCAACATCGTATGGAAGGTTATCACAGGCCAAAGGAGTCAGCCATAGAGCTCTAAATAACGGGAATTAATGGCCATAAAATAGGGTTACAACCCAAATAATAAAGGAAATATCTATGATTCCATACCAGTATAATTAAATGATTAAACAAACAATAAACAAGAAAAGACAACTCTTTTTTACAGAATTTTAACCAATATCTGTAAAAAGAATGAAGGAAATAGAAAATCAGCCTTCATAGACCACAGTCATATGAAGTCCTAGTTCATTAGGAATGCTGGAATTCATGGGCAGAACTTTAAGGAGATACAGAATATTTGATAACCTCAAAATTTAGTCACTGGGATGATGTTTGACATATGTCTACTGTTTTCTGGTGGGGGAGGAATGAGTTTTCGCTCTGTCACTTAGGTTCGAGTGCAGAGGCAGGATCGTAGCTCATTGCAGTCTCCAACTCCTGGGCTCAAGCAATCCTCCTGCCTTAGCCTGTCAAGTAGCTGGAACTGTGGGCATGTGCTACCATGCTTGTCTACTTTTCTTTTTTTTAATTCTTTTTGTTTTTGTTGTTTAGAGGTGGGAACTCACATGTTGCCCAAGCTGGTCTTGAATTTGGCCTCAAGCTATCCTCCTGCATCAGTCTCCTAAGTAGCAGGGATCACAGTGATAAGCCACTGTGCTCAGCAGACCACACACTTTTTTTAATACTTTTTTCTCCAGGAAGTGGTGCTTAATTTCCCTCCCTTGGATGTGGGCTGGACCTCATTGCTAATTAATAGAGTTTTAAAAAGGTAAAAAGAAGGGAAACTTTTACCTTTACTTATCAAGGTAAAAATTATTGATAGTGAAGAAACCTGGTAGGGACCACCTTAATCAAGTGACCAAGATTAACATCACCATTTCTAAGAAATACTGATACATATTTTTTAACTCTGATGTAATAGACTAAAAAGAGCATATTGCTTCTTTTAATGTTCTTTCACAAAATTCATTCCCTCAGAAAATCAGATAAATCCAATTGAAGGATATTTTACAAAATACTTGACACTACTTTTCAACGTGTGGGATCATAAAAGACAAGAAAAGATTGAGAAACAGTCATAGATGAGAGGAGACTAAGGAGAAATGAAAACAAAATGCCATGTGATGCCCTGAAGTAAGACCTGGGTCAGAAAGAAGATAGTAGGGGAAAAACTGGGGGAGCAGTCTTTTTTTAAATTTTAGGTTGAGTGTGTAAGATGTTAATATTAGGAGAATTTGATTAAAGAGTAAATGGTAACCCTATACTATTGCAATTTTTCTGTAAGTTCAAAAAAAAAGTTAAAATCCAAAAATAAGGATAAAATATGTTCACACAAAGATCTGTGAACAGATAAGTGTCTACAGTGACATTGATTTTAAAATGGGAATTGGTCCTAATGTCTGTTAACAGTTAAATGTATATGTTGCATTTACACAATGAATTTTTTACCATTCACCAATGAAAAAATATAATATGGATCAATATAAATATTAGCTAAGCAAATTAGACATCAGAAAATAATTGTAGATGAATTTCACAAATATGAAATTTTAGAATATGTAAAACTAATCTACAATGATCAATAGCATATAAGTGGCTGCCAGAGGCTTGTTTCCCTGGGAAAGAGGAATTGTCTAGAAAGAGGCAGAAAGTAACTTTTTGCTCATGATGAATGTATTATATATCTGACTGGGGATAGATTCTGTGGGCAATTACAATTATCAGAACTTTCCAAACTATACGCTTAAAATAGATTGCTTTTATTGTATTTAAATTGTGTCTCAAAAAAGTTTATTTAAGTTTCATAAAAAATGATCACCATGAGATTTACTTAGGCGTGCTTTGCTAAGTTCCTGTGGTGGCATAATGTGGCCATGATTTCTGGGGTACCAAGGGGCTCTAGTGCTCATTTTCTTTCCTATTTGGAATGAACCCAGAACTATTTTCTGAAGAAAAATCCTTTCCCACCTCAGTACTGAGAGGAAGTGGCCATCTGTCCAGACAACTGCTCTGGATGGCTTCACTGAAAATTTCTATCCCTCTTCAACCTGGCACTTTGTCAACGCTTATGGGTCTGTCCTTAGTTAGCAACACAAAATAGCTGCTGTCTAGTCTCACCAAATTAAAATCTTAAACATCTTGTTGCTAATTCTCATTAAAATTTTGACTGTGACAAATAATTTCACTTGGAACAGTGCCAGAATAATAAGAAATTATTCTGTTCATCCAGAAGAATACATTCTTTGGTCTTCCTAAATTTGCTTTTAATAAATTGTACTTTGGCATTAGACCACCAGCGAGGGGTAAGGAAGTTATTAGGGAGAACATAATGCCTTCCATACTTCATTACTCAATGTTTAACTACTTAACTTCTCAATATTCAACTTAAAAAAAAGACTTCATTTACAACGTGTGAAGTTCGATGTGACTCTGCAAAATATAAGTGGACATGTTCCATAGGGAACGCAGTATCTGAGTCTCAAGAGGCACATTTTTTCAATTTGAGGGTGACAGTCCACATTGCTGTATTCAACAAGCAGTAAGGCCTGGGCACTGACAGATCAGGAGAAGCAGCCCCAGAACACTGGAGCAGGTCTTAGGGCTCTCCCCACCCCCGCTGAGCCAGCTGTCACCCCAGGGTGCTGGACGGTGGGGATGAGCAGGGAACTCTGAGAGAAGGTCTACAGCAGAAGGGGGTGGAAAGAAAGCATTCAGAGCCGTGGCTATTTACCAATCAGCATAATCTTTTAAAATTTTAATAACTGGGATGCGTGTACTAATGTACACTAGCTGAGTATCAATCCTACATGGAATCAAAAACATTTATCATTATGTCATGCAATACTTTATTTTGGAAGGCCCTTGGGAGATATTTCTTTCAGAACAATGGAAATTTATACTGTTTTTTAATCACCTGGATGTTTAAAAATGTATCTCATGGGTATTCTGAATCTCAAAAATCTCTTTCTATCTCTCTGGCTATGAAAAATTTAGAACAATATTTTCATCCACCTTTAATTATTGTATTACATAGTTTAAAATAAAATGCCTTATATAGAAACATACATAAGGCTTTTATTTGCTTCCATTTTGTTTTTATTCTAATTTCTTTTTTATCTTTTGAATAAAAGTTATCATTGATTTACTTGCATCCTAGTAAACTCATTTAGTAAAGGAAACTTGAAACTTTTAAAAATTTAATATGTTTTCTAATAAATACATTTTACATACACAATAGGCTAACTTTCGTTGAGGAAAGGAGGCAATATCTGATCTGGAAATTGAGAGACAAAGGTGTTTACTTGGTAGACTTGACGACAAGGACATTCCAGAGAGAAGCCACAGCATGTTGAAGGGCATAAAGTCATGAAAACAGCACTGCATATTTTAAAGTAGTTAGTTTGTATTTTTATTAGAAGAAATAGATGGGATGAGGACAGAGACCGATTTATGAAACCAAAACAGTAAGGTTGGACTATTTCTTGTAAGTAACAGAAGTTAATGACTACAATTGTGCATGAGAGAAATGCAAATTGATTTGTAATTTAGAAAATATAGCTCAGGAGCAACATATAAAATTATTTTGATAGTAGGAGCAGTTAGAATCTGGGATATAAATAAAATGGCTACTGAAATATTCTAAATAGGATAAAGAAGGAAAGAATGTGTCAGGCACAAAGCTAAGAGCTTTTACCTATGTTATTTTGTTTAGCGCTCTATTCCAATCACTCTCTTCAGAGCTCCATGGAAGCATTCCTATCACTGTACTAGTAGTAATATTTCACCTTTTCCAGAGGTCTGTCTTCTTTCTTTCTTGGTCAAATCCTTCCCATCCCCCAAACTGGGTCTAAGTCCCACCATTTGCTGGAAATTTTTACAAACTATTCCAGTAATTCTGAGTCATTCTCTTCCCTGAATTTTGAGATTCTACAAAATCTAGAAAACACTAGTAAGCAATTCAGTTTTGTTTTGAGTATTTTATCTCCACCACAAGTGCACGAGACCGCTGAGAAGTAGAATCACATACAATAATTTCTCACGATCTCTATACCCACCGTGCTCACAGTGGTTGGCACTAAGAGTACTTGGAAAAACTTTATGTTCTTTGATCACAATGTTTTTAAAATTCTGAATTCTTAATAATTAATGTCAGCTATTAGTCAGAGACTCTAACGAAACTAGCTTTAATAAAGTAAAAGTTGATTTCTCTGCATACAAAAAAAAAAAAAAAAAAGAAGTTAAAATGACCCAACCAAGGAACAGGGATTTGCACCATTTCCAAAAAGGGCTCCCCTGTTAAGCATTTCGGGGTCACCGTCATACCATAAAAAATGAAGTTAAAATGAAGCAACCGTTATTGAGGGAGGGGCTCCCTTTCCCATCAGGGATCCAGTGTTATGCCTTTCTGGGTCCCCTTCTTAGCAGATAGAATGACTCCTTTGTGGTTCAAAGTGGTAGCTAGACCTCTGGCTATCATATCCAGGAGGAGAGAAGAATGGAAGGAACGATGGGCAGACACTACCACATGCCAAATGTCTGCCCCATTCTTCCAAAAGGTTTTCCAAGCCTT
>CAUYPK010063513.1:0-39809 GCA_963574355.1 Loris lydekkerianus
CCTTTCTGGTGGAATAATTTGGAAAAATCCATTAAACTGTATTTTTTTTTTTTTTTTTTTTTTTTTTGAGACCCAGTCTCACTTTGTCACCTTCGGTATTGTGCCATGGTGTCACAACTCACAACAACCTCAAAGTCTTGGACTGAAATGATTCTCTTGCCTCAGCTTCCTGAGTAGCTGGGACTATAGGCACCCACCACAATGCCTGGCTATTTTTAGAGACAGGGTCCTGCTGTTGCTCAGGCTGGTCTCGAACTCCTGAGCTCAAGCTGTCCACCTGCCTCCACCTGAGTGCTAGGACTACAGGCATGAGCCACCACTCCCAGCAACTGTCCCTGCTCTCACAGGGCAGTTTACAAACAGATGATAACACCAACCTGATTCTTTTGCCAAACCACAGAAAGCCAATGGAAAAATGTAACTTTAGTAAATTAAGAGCGTTTTGTCTTTTTAAATAGACACTTTATATCCACAGTCTAAAAGCGTCTTTGAGGTAGTGGAGGAATACTGGGAAACACAGGGTAACAGCCAGAGAGGGGGTGACAAGGAGAAAGTAAGGAGGACACAGAGAGAGAGCTCTGGTTCTCTGTGCCAGGTGTACACGGTGTATTCCCTTCTCCACCCCCGGGTCAACCACATGCTCACTCACTCAGTCAACTCCACATCCCCAGAGCTTGCACCATGCCAAACCCTGTTCCGGGCTCTGGGGAGAAAAGAAGGAGTAAGTTGGCCCTTGCGCTCTAACATGCAATGGAGACTGTGGCAGTCCCTGCCTCACTGAGTTATTGTGAAGATTAAATGAGCTGTTAGAATAATGCCCAGAACATGTACTATATCATGCACATGCTATAATTTTTTGAATAAAACCTTAAAAGAGCCTACTTTGGAAAATGGCCTCCAAAAAACATTTCCAGTGAGGTGTGCTAAGAGGGACCTTATGCCACGGTGCTGTGGAAGCTGAGAATCTAGGCTGTAAGGGGAGGAAATGAGCAGATCAGGAAGGCTCCAGAACCTGGCTGAGCCGTCTGAGTCACATGGAAGGGCGGGGGCCAATTTCTGGCCACTGTGCAGGTTTGCTGCCCATGGAGCAGATAGGAATCGAGGCTGGGTGCCCTCCCCAAAACATGTACCCTGGCCTGGGGTCACCTGCACCAAAATTGGGGAACATCTTTTCAGACCAAGACTCCTTCTCCGCAAGCTCTGCCTACCCAGGCTTGTCAGCAGGGAGAGGAACCACCCCAGGCCGTGTTTCTGAACTGTCACTCAGGACGGCTGGGGCCGTCTCACCCAGAAGACCAAGGCACACTGTAGGGAGTAATTATTGTGTCAGGGCTCTGCCTCTGGCCTTTTCTTGCCCTTTTCCACAACTGTGTCAGAAGTTGGGGGAAGGACCAGACTCTCCTGCAGACCCTGACTCCACCTACAAAAGCCACCTGGGCAGGGCCCTCCTGTGTCATTCCCAGCATGTCTAGGTGTGAGCCCACCTGTGGGCCAGGTATCTTCAATAAAGAGGGAACAACCAGCTATACCACAGAGTGTTGGACAAAGCTGCTTGTTTGGTCCATGGGCCATCAGTGGAGGTCCAGAGAGGAGAAGGGGAAGGGGTTGATCCAAAATGCCACACGCCGAGGGTGGCAGCATGCCCTGGAGCAGGAAGGGGACGGGGAGCAGATGTGGACGAAGTGGACGGCAGGGTCACCGACACCGCACTTCCTACATCTTCTCCCTGAGTCTCAGCAGGCCATTTTCCAAAGTAGGCTCTTTTAAGGTGCCCAGCCCCAAGCCAGGCCCTGGGGTCTCGCAGTGAACAGAGCTGACCTCCAGAGTGCATTCAGTGGAGCCAGACAGGTGCACAAACACTGAAGCAAATGGTTGTAGGGACAGTGCTCTCAGCACACAAGAGCCCATGTGAGCACGAAGAAAGAGTGACCATCTCTACCCAGCAGAAATGCAGAAAAGGCTTCTGGCAGCAGTGAGCGTCTGCTGAGTTTTGAAGCGGGGGCAGGGGTAGAATGTGGTGCCAGTGGACCCTGCAGAAAAGAAGAAACTGGTCATAGCAGCCCCACCAGCAGAGGCAAAGCCCTGGAAGCAGCCTGGAACCCTGGGAACATTCAGGAAGTTTAGTCTAAGCAGGAGGACTCGGGTGGAGGCTCTGCCTAGAGATGAGGCCGAGGGAGGGAATTTGGGTCAGAGTAAGCACAGGTCCCTAAATGTGGCAGTGAGTGAGAGGGGGCACTGTAGGGAACATGAGCAGGACTTGGCATCTTATTACCAGGACGAGGTGACAGCCTAGTGGCTAAAAACAGCTCCAAGTGATGACAAGAAGGGCAACACTGATGCTAATGCCACTGTCAGCCCCTCCAGTGCCCAGGACACACCGTGTCATCCATGCCAGAGCTCTCAGCCTGGCGAGTGGCAAGACTGCATACTAACTAGTGTGGCCCACGGCTCAGGAGATGGGGAACCCACAGCCCTGCTCAACCAGGAGTCACAATACCCGAACCAAGGTCTGGGATAAAACAGGAGGCGGCGAGAACCAAGATGGCCACGGAAAGCAGCCTCAGGGACCCTCCCTGCTCACTGTGCCCATGAATCTGCACACTCACAGAATCTCCTGCCAGCGCCAGGGGTGTTGAAAAATGCCATGGCAACTCCCCAAGGTTGCCCTGCAGGTTTAAAAGGAGGGACGTTCAGTTCCTGGAACTCCCCCTGATTTCTCCAAAATGTTGTGAATACTCCTCCCTCTGCTTAACATAAAATTAAACAGGACCCTGGCCACTCACTAAGTGCTATTCCCTGTTGCACTGACCTGCGCCTGAAGCAAGCCCTTCCTTCTGTGTCCTTGTCACTCCAAGAAGTGAGCGTTTGCTTTTCTCTGTCAGCTTGCTCTTGAACTCTTTCCTGCATGAAGCCAAGAACCCACTTCGCCTTTGGGCTGGACCAGTTTAGGGGTCCACCTTCCAGTATCCCTTGCTCCAGGGCTGAGGCTGAGGCTTCCTGCATGGAGGGAACTGGGGCCTGGTGACGTAGATGCTCTGGGCAGAGGCAGAATTCTTTCCTGGGCTCGTTTTCTTTCTCCTGAACTCCCCTTATGGCCTTTTCCCTCTCTTCCCCATCGAGTTGCCCCACACACCCCAGAGTAACAGCCAGGCACAGGCTCTGCCTTGATGTCTGCTCTTGGAAACCCCAAGGAAGTAACATACCTTTCCTTCTCAAGAAGCTCCTAAAATCCAGGTCCAAACACAATCTTTCCATCCTCCATCAGGGCCTGTGTTCCAGGAATGAGGTCACCTTTTCCTCCCAGGTGGAATAGGAGCTGGCAGACAGCACCCAGTGCCCCCACCAGTGTCTTAGACTTACAGCCTCCTCTCAACCAGGGCCAGGCTTCCCTGTGGAATCATCCATTAGGCCCCAGTCAGCACAAGCCCTGGGGCCCCACAGAGACCATCACCATGTTGTCCTCCACCCCAGGGTCCCTACCGCACAGTATCTGGGCTACAGGCCAACTATGCCCCCCTGGAAGAGTGGGGTTCTGAATTAAACCTCAGACTTCAGAGTTCCTTCTCCCATCTCTTTCTTCAGTCCCTGACCCCCACTCCAGGTTCTCACCCTCCACCTTTAAACCTCTAAGAAAACCAAAGAGATTTTATTTCATAGCTCAGGGATTAGGAGAAGCTACCTTCAATGCCTTAGAGGATTGTAGAGAAAGTAAAAACAAAGAAAAAACCATGGTTAAATATTTCTGCCACTTAAAGATTGTAAAAATAAATATTCATTTGATTCACAACAGTGGGGTGAGTTAACCTTCAGTTTTTAACTTTTAAGGCTTCAGAAGTCTTTAAAACTGGGAAGGTCAGGGCGGCACCTGTGGCTCAAGGAATAGGGTGCCAGTCCCATATACCAGAGGTGGTGGGTTCAAACCCAGCTCCAGCCAAAACTGCAAAAATAAAAAAATAAAAAAACTGGGAAGGTCACTATGCCATTGATTATTTTTATACTGTTGAAAGGAAAAACTTGGGGATAATCTTTCACCTGATAATCTATAAATGGAGAGTCTGGATAACGTTGAGATGCCAGAGGGGATGTTTTAATTCTTTGATTGTGGATAATAAAGTGATGAAAAATTATGGGTTTATAGAAACCTGAAAAGATGTTTCTGGTGCATGTTAGTCAGACTGCTATCTCCTGAGTCAATTAGGTAACTTCTGATCAGATTCCTAATTCTAGCTCCTAAAAAAGTACTAAATAGGTAACTTGAGCAAAATCATATAACCTGTATGAGTTCATTTTGCTCACTTATAGGAAGGGAAGAAGCAGAACAAAGCCCTTCTCCATATGGCTGAGATGCGATGTTGGGGCGCTGAGAAGCTGGGGAGAAGCCCAGAGCTGCCGCTGGAAGGAGCACACGGCGTGAGGCCGCTGAGGTCCAAGCTCTGAGCATTTGAGAGTTGGAGGCTAAATTATAAAACACAAGAGAAAAGTCAAGATGCGGAAAGTGAGGTTGGAGGAGGTGAGCGTTAATTCCCTGCCTTGGCCCCCCTGTTCACTCCTTCCCTCACATATCTCAACCCTTGAGGCCAGATCTGGCTAATTTTTTAAGGATACTCACAGAGCAGCCATCTGGAGGTGAGAGCAAACTGAACAGGGTCCAGTCGTGGGAGAGGAGGGTCTCAGCACTGCTGTCCCCCAGCTCACATGATTTTCAGGAAGAGAACAGTCACATCATTCCCCCCCTGGACTCTGCAGAGAATTCGCTGAGTAGCACCCATGTGCTAGCACCATGCTCAGTACCTCATGTGCCCCACCTGACCCTCACACCCTCCCCACAGCACCCTCACAGGGCTCTTCCAGCTCATCCTCTTTAAGTCATTAAGGGAAGGACTGCTAACGTGCACAGGGACTCACCGTGGAAGCCGCAGTTTCAGCCTGTCTGCTCTTTCTGTGGGGGACCACACCAGCTATTGGTCAAGCCCTTACTGGGCACCACACACTATACCAACTGCTCTCCATGGACTATTTCTGGTTTTCCCCCCCCAAATCCCACATGCCAGGCATTTTTATTATTCTCATTTCACAGCTAAGAAAATTAACTTTCAGAAAAGTAAAGTTACTCCTCAAAGACACAACAAGGCTTGTGGAAATTAAAACCAGAATTCATTTTTTTTTTTTTTTTTTTTTGCCTATTTCCTTAGGATAAAAGGTCCAAGCTTTAAGCAGTGATGAGACAGGCTGTTGTCAAAATAACATGTGTATTTGACCTATGTAGGCATTGTAAAGGTCTCAGGGCAGCCACCTCCCGCCCTGCAGAACCCCGATTCGGTTCCAGCACTTATGTGTTATCTGGGATGAATTAGTTGCTCCGAGCAAATCACGGCAATCTCAATTGTCATGGCTGGTGATTGATTTAGTGTTCACCATGTGACCCTGTTCTAACCAAAGAGAGAGAGAGAAAAAAAAAAAAGGCCTGTTCTAGACTCTGGGAAGGACTTTCCTCCCCGACCACTGAGATGTGGAAGCTTTTGCCCCAGCTCCTCCTGCTAGCTGGAAAACCGTGTGAGACCACAACGGTAGGAACGAGGCAATCACCTATGGACGTGAGTGAAAGGCCAGGGGCATGTCTCACACTACAAGGATGTTAGAAACAAGACCAAAAAAAACTTCAGGAGCTTTGATTGGTAACCCATCAAACCTACCATGAGACCACCTAATTCTAGAATTTTTGTATTATTACTAAGTATTCCTATGGCGTAAGCCACTGTCAACACGTTTCCTATTACTTCAAATGCACCCCAACTGATCCGGTTAAGAAGACAAGTCAAATGACAATGTTTATTTATTCTGGAAAATCAAATCTAAGTGTGTCAGCAACTAAACTAATTACCAGCTCTGAATATGTCTGGTTCTCAAAGTTACCTAAAAGAATAATTGGTGACGTCAAGATTTCAATCCAGTCCTGCTTCTTCCTTTTCTTTTTAGAGGATGAAAACCTTATTCTCCTTTCTCAGGCTCTTCAGCAGAGGCCTGCGAGTTAAACTAACAAACAACAGATTCGCAAGAGAAAAACTGCACGTTATTGCTCGGTAATATTTCCATATGACACGGGGCTTTATAAAGAAGCTGAGAAAACTCCAAAGGAACAAGTTAGAATTGGGGGTCCATGGACTATTTTTAACAAAGAGTAATAAATGTGTGATGTAGAAAGACAAAAGAGAGGGGTCTGAGCTTCCCAGAGAAGCAAATTGTGGGAAAGGGACCAGGAAACACCTGAGGGAAACTAATAGAGCTTAGGAATGATTTTAGTAAGGTGGTTTGTATAGACGCAGCTTGGTGTCATCTCCCCATCTGTGAAGATAAGAATGTTCTCTTCTACTTGGTACCAGGAAAGCACCTTTTTCTCAGAAATTTATGCCTTGCTTTTAGGCAGAAAGGAGGAGGGCAGAGAGCCCTTCCTACCTCTGCTGTTCTTGATTGCCTTTAGCTCAAAAAAAACAATATGGCAAAGCACCATATTTTGGGGCGGCATAGTCTGACCCCCTTTACTTTCAAATAAATAACATGCCTATTTTACCTTTGTATTTAATAGATGAACAATTTGTATTTCATTTAGATAAGTTAGTTTTAAAATTTATATATACATTTACTTAAAATATTTAGTTTCATAATATTAATATGACTACATAGGCTACCAACATTTAATCACAGTGCACACTGCATTTTGCATTTGAACTTTTTTGACTAGTATGCAATTATTATGACTTAACCATGACAGAAATGCATAAAGCAAAAGGGAAAGTTGTCCCAGAATTAAAATGTACCAGTTGAGACTTCTTTTGCTAATTATAAAATGTATTTTCATTGTATTTGTTCTTCATCCATGTGTATATACGGGTAGTTTATTCCTTGTTATGACCAAGCAGTATTCCATTGCACAGATAAATGAGTCTGCTTGTCAACTCTCCTACTGATAGACATTCAGAATGTTCCCAGTTTGGGACTTTTATGAATAATGCTGTTATCAACATTCTTGTACAAATAATTTTAGTGGACTTTGTTTATTTCTTTGGGGTACGGACAAGCAAAACTAAGTCATAGGGTTAGAAATCCTAAGAGCATCTGGTGCCAGGTATGGCACAGAGGAACATGTGAGGTTGTGGAAATGTTCCATATAGTTAAGGATGTGATTATGCAACTATATATGTGGATCCTTATGAAAGTTCTGAGATACCCAAAAATCAGGAAACCTAAAATTCGCATGATGGAAACAAATGAAGCCCTCCCAGCAACACCAATGAGCCCAACAAGCTGAAACGTACACAGGTGAATCAGAAAGAACAGTGTGGAGCACGTTTCTTCCAAGTTAAATAATGGACCATGACACAGTCAGTCTCAAAACTTTCATAGTGACCCATGTACATTTATCAAAACTTACCAAACTGTGCACTCTCATGTATGTTGATTACATTCTATTTATAAAAATGGGAGAAGAAAAGAAAATAAGGAAAAAAACAACACAGCCCAAAAGAGTTATTAAGACTGTAGCTGGCACTTGGCCTCACTCCGCAAGCCCCCTTAAACTGCAGGCACTAAGGAGCTAAGAGCCATGCTGTTCATACTTCCTGGAATTAGGGAGTCTAAATGGCTTCTTTGAATTGATATATTTTCCACAAGATTTGCAAAGGAGAAGGAAACAAGAGTGGAAGCGGAGGCCGGATATCCTCCTGCAACTTGGTGCTGATGGCAAGCAGAGCCTTGGGAAGTAGGAGGGATCTGTCTCCGGCAGCCCCATTGCAGGGAATTCCCCTCAATGGGGCTGCAGGAGACAGATCCCTCCTCCCATTGCTTCCCAATGGCCAGGGCAGCTGGGCCCATGGCAGGGCCAAACCACCCTCCAGTTTCCAATCTCTAGCCTCATGTGTGAGACAATTAGAACAGCACCCGCTATAGAGACTGTAAGTCTACTGGGGGGGTTTTGTGTGTGTGTGTGTGTGTCTGTATGTGTGTGGTTTTTTGCTTTTTTTGCTTTTGAGACACTCTCACTCTATCACCCCAAGTAGAGGGCCCTGGTGTCACTATAGCTCACAGCCACCTCAAACTCTTAGGCTCAAGTGATCCTCTTACCTCAGCCTCCCGAATAGCAGATTCCCAACTATGGGCGCCTACCACAACACCCAGCTAGTAACGTTTTCTACTTTCAGTAGAGATGGGGTCTTGCTCTTGCTCAGGCTGGTCTTGAACTCCTGAGCTCAAGCGATCCACAGCCTCAGCCTCCCAGCCTGCTAGGATTGCAGGCATGAGCCACCGTGCTCAGTTGTCCTGTTTTGTTTTTAAACTGTGAACCTTTTTTACCATGCATGATAGTTGAAAGTAGTATACCATGAATGGCCAGCTAGATTCTATGATTATGAACATGTGTCAGCAATGTTATCGATTTATTCATCCATCACCCCACCTCAGTTTCTGATTCATTGAGAGTTTGCATTTGAACTCAGTAGTTCTACTGGTGGCCTCCTGCTCGAGGTTGTGGTCTCCCTGAAGGCCCAGTGCCCAGACTTGTTCTTGGCGTCCTCCTGGTGGCCAGGTGGGCCTCCCAACAATCCCGTAGCCCTTTATTGGATACAGAGCATGCAAATATTTTTCCCACTCTATTGATTGTCTCCTTGGCTATGCAGAAACTTTTTAATCTGATCAGGCCTCATTTGTTTAGTTTTTGTTGATTCAATTGCTTTTGGGGTCTTCTTCATAAATTCTTTCCCTAGGCCAAACATCTTTTTAAAAAATATTCCTTAATGAGGCTTTTAAGTTCTTCTCTTATAACCATTAAACATGTCTTAAAAGGCTTATTTCTAGATATGCTATATTTTGCTGTTATTCCAGATGTAATAACTTTCTACTGAATTTTCTAATAATTTCTAATAGATGTTGTAAGAAGGACAGTATGGCTTGCTTTAATTTATTGTTAAGAATGCGTCAATTTGGCCTTAGTACCACATATTCAACTAAAATCTCTGAGATTAGAACACCAAATCTCCAGCCATTAGGAGACCAAATAGCTGTTTGCCATCAGTATCGTGTCTGGCATCCCTGAACTTGTTCATGACCCATTAGCCTGACCTTGTGGTCATCTATCTTCTGTCTAACCTGTGTCACCATCCAGTGTTACCAATATGCCATGACATTTGGATTTGGATTCAATATTTGAATATTTCTTTTCAAATATACATGGGAAAGAAAAAAGTTCCTTTTAGGCTTTATTTTTCAAAATTCTATCAGTCACTTTAAGGTAAATGAATATTTATGATGACAACAGTAAATGCTATAAAGATTATAATAGTAAATATTCCTATTTTATGTTAAAATAATTAGTAAGAATTATTAACAATTAAATTAATGGAGAGGAGTAACATTAATGATACCACTATTCATTGAATGTGGTAGATGACATTTTTAAACCTATAAAATATTATGTAATAATGAGATTATGTAGAGAAGGTTTACAGGTGCGAAAATGTAATTAGATTGAATGAACAATATTTGACAGTGCAACAAAGTGACCAGAATCACCAGTAAGTTAGGGCATACTTTCAAATAAGCAAGAGTGGAACTAGAATGTTCCTAATACAAACAAATAATAAATTCTGTGGTGATGGATACTTCAATTACCCTGATTTGATTAATTAATGTTGTATGCCTGTATCAAAAAATCACATATACCCTGTAAAAGATATACAACTATTATGTATCCTTAGTAAGAACTTTTTAGAAATTTAAACATTTAAAAAAATTAAATAATAATGAGAGCCAGGATATAGAAATTAGATTTATTTTAATTATAACTTGTATACTACTGTTTGGTACACAAGTCTTAATAACATTAAGTAAAATATTCATTAAGAATTGTATTTAATCTTTAGTTATTTCCTTTATTCCATGAGTCTTTTAAGAAAAGTCTAATTTAGGAATCCTTAATATCGGATCAGGATAAAGTGAATAATGTTGTTTTGCTGCCTCAAAATTTCACAGTGGGAGGGGAAGCAAATCATATGTCTCTCATTCAAAATAAGAAAAAATATCAGAAGAAGAAAATCTTACAACTGTACAAAGCTGTATTGAAAGTTAAGGTAAACATTTTTTAATAGACACATAATAATTGTACATACGGTATTCACAGAGCACAGGGTGATGTTTCAAAAATAGACAAATTCACCTCTAGAAACAGCAGGGACACCCAGTGGCTGACAATGCCATGAACTTTTGCTTCTACGCTGTGTCACAGTTTTGAAATATGACGAGGACTTTTATATATTTTTAACCTTTTCCATTTTAACCCATTTCAAACTGAGAGAAAAGGTTTAAGAATAGTTCAATACCGATACAACCTTTACCCAAATTCTAATTTGCTCTCCTCCCCCCCTCCCCGCGGGCACTGGGCCACCGGACCACGACACCCGTGTAGAAGGAAGGAATTCCCGGCTCCACTTCTTCTCTATGGATCTCTGTTTCTTCATCCCCAACATAAAGAATTTGTACTGAAATCCCAAGAACTGTTTATGTAAGGAGTCAAGAACACTGTAATAGAATAAGCACTTGAGTGGAAAGGTCGGACCCCACTGGGCAAACATGAGGAGAGCGAATGAGAAGACGGAGGTGCTGGGTGCTTGGAAGAATAAGAAACAATCTTTTTAGACTTGTGTTTTCCTAAACTTTGGGAAAGTGGAGCAAACAGCTCTCTCCTTTCAAACACTCACTTGTGAGAAACCAATCCTGACTCTCTGCTGGTGGCTAAATATCAATGCAACGTGTAATAAGCCTCATTAATGTTCCTTAATTAGGTAGAAAGTTTTGGAAAAGTCTGAAGTAGAGAAACATTTTCATAAAATTCAACTTAATTTCAAGTTCATATGATAACAAGGATGACAAGTCTCCAGGAAGGGGAAGAGCAGAGCGTCTTAGAGAATTTTTTGGAGATTTCAATAATATATTTAAAAGGGAGAGAGAGAGTGAGGCATTAGGAATTAGGACACTCCTTGTTTCACAGGGCATTTAAATACAAAATGGTTTTACAAGTGTTTATAAACATCTGTTGGCCCCCAGTCTTATGAAGACTAGTATTTTCCTTGTTTATCATTTTAATTTGCCTGGCAAAGTCTTCCCCACCCCAACCCCTGTTCTAGCCCTAATATATCAAGGCACTTCACCGGCATTTTTAATTTATTCCAGCTTCTGAATGAGTAGATTTCACACTGGCCAAGTTTACACAGTTCTTTTCTCAAAATCCTCAGTATTTTTATGCTCCAGGAAATGCACCTGTCACTATAGCATGCACATGCTCTCATTTTCTTAAAAGCAGGAAGTAGAATTCATTTCTCACCCTTGATTCTAAAGCAATTGGAGAGCTTGAAGGAGAAGGGACTGTCAAAGGGGGAAACAAATAAATCTAATTGTGGTAAAAGGTGATGAAAGACTTGTGCTTATATTTCCTCCACTTGTGCTTAAAATACTCATTGACACACTCTGTGATTGAGGACCAACTCCTAATTTTCCAAAGCTGGGGTCACAGAGATCAGGAACAAAAGACACAGTTATTTTCCAACACAAATTAGAGCAATTTGTTCCTGCCTTCCCAAGCTGCTAGTAAGTAGCTCCATGGATTACTTCACTCCTTCCCACTTCCCACCCTCTCTAACAGGTATGCAGTTGGGCAGTGAGCTGGTTAAGAGGAATGGAAGGAGGAAAACCTTTGGAAATATCATCACTGGACATTTAAGGTCTAGGATTTCTGGTAAACCAAACAACTCAACTGTGGATTAAAAAAAAGGAAAATATGGACTAAAGCTGAACAGCAGGGCAGATAGTATCAGTGTCACACCGGTGTCCCCAGGTATGCACTGTCCATACCACCTGATCCTCCTGCTATAAGCACTGGCAACTCCCACCAGCTCCAATCCTCCAGGATCTCTCAGCAGCGAATTACAGAGAGGATGGAGGTGCTAAGGAGTGATGGCCCTCGCAGCCCTCAGCTGAGAATGAAAGAGAACTGGAGGACAAATACTCAGAGTGAGGCCACTCCAAAAGCTTATTCTGTCCTCTCTCCGAAAGCCACGTTTTGGAGATGAATCACTGCCCACGCCCCTTTGTTCTGGACACCTTTGCAAGGATGTTTGTATAGAAAATAGCCTTGAGAGATAAAGATAATGTCTCCCTCGGGAGCAAAGGGTGAGCATGCTTCCAGCCCATTGTGTAAGATGTGGGTTCCCTAAATACAGAGTTCCAAACTACAGCCTGATAGGGTGAAATGATCTGTACCCTGCTCACGGGACTAGGAGACAAGGAAAACCAGGACAGGGATGCTCACGCTGCTTGCTGTGTTGTAGGGATAAAGCTCTTAGTCTCTGATTTAGCAGTCTCCTGTCTTCTGCCAGCGTCTGTGACATGTGGGAGGCCAACCCATCAGCATGAACACATGGTAAAGATCTCAGACTCTCCACACCTCTCAACAGACCCCACTGACCTCACATCAGGGGAATAACCAACTGCAGAATAGAATTTTAATTCGGTCAAAATTAGAGTAATAATTTTTTAAGAAAGTTTATTTCAACACTTTGCTATATTTTTCAGATAACATCAGCATTAAAATGGAATATTTTGAGAAGTGGATCTCCAGTGTTTTTCTGACCACAAATTTGAAATCAAATTACCCAAGGCCACAACTATTAGCAGATATACCATGGGCAATGACAATGATTATATTAAGTAGTGGCATTCTTTAAAGATGCAGGTGACAAGCACAGTTCCTTTCCCTGAGAATGAAAGCATTGTAAAGGACTGAGTATCCCGGGAAGCTCCAGGGTGCATAGTCACACAGAAGTGCACACACACAGTGAATATAGTGACAAATACAATGGACTCATCACCTTGGCTGCTTACTGTCAGTCAGTGTTTATTTTTTGTTTATTCTCTTAGGTATAACAGCACAACAAAGTCTACTTCATTAAGCATATGCCTTAAAATGAAAAATGAAAGGAAAAAATATAATTAATGGTGGAAAAAGAGAAAAGTTGTCCAGATGTGTAATCTGCAAGTTGAACGGGACAAGCAAGCACGTGGCTGGCACCAGCTTGGCAGTATGTCTGAAGTCCAAAGGGTTTTCATACTTGCTCAAAGATGTACAAAAAAGTGTAATTGACCCACACACAAACAGAACAGGAAAAGGAAACACTAAAATGTACCTCTCTCTGAGGCCCCAAGAACAGTTCCCTCAGGAATGAATCAGATCCTGGCATGATTTAAGAACCTTGCTTTTGCTTCCACTAAAAATTCTCTAATCATGGTACCAAAAATTATTTCAGAAAATGATCTTTCTAGATTACCCATAAAAATAAAGGCATATTTTGCCATAGTGGGTCTCTGTATAAAGTTCCCTAATCACATGCCAGCTATAAAACACAGAGTTAAGGTGACATTGAAAAAGTTAAATTAGTGAACTTCACTAAAGGTACAATAATCTTTAATTCATATCAGAGACCAAAAACACCCAAAGCCATGAACACAAATTCACCTTTGTTTAATAGGCTTTTCAGATTAATCTCAGAATGACACCAAAAGGCCAAGATAAGAAATGCAGGCAGTGGAGGCGAGCAAAGAGGATTTTAATAAGAGAAACTAAGACATCACATAAGTGATAAAATAGGAGGTATCAACAATTCCCTAAACACTTCCGTTTTCCATCATTTTGTTTGTTTCTTTAACAACTTTTAGTTTCAAACAGAAATAAAATGAGCTTTCTCTCCTGAAAATAGAATATTCATCGCCTGGCCTGATTTGGACACTGATTTCATAAGTCATTAGGCAAGGACAAACATCGCCAACACACAGCCTCTTATTAAGTACCCCCTGCCACCCCAGGCATTCTGCACCACACTAGGGATTCGAAGAGGAATAACAGAAGAAGCTCGAATTCTGACACAGACTTTATTTTTCCCAAGATTAAAAATAAATACAGTTGTAATTTAGTTCTTTTTCAAAGGCTCTGCAAATTAGAATTTTTTCCAAATCCTCTGCAACATGGAAACCCAGAGAAAAATTAAAACAAGAGTTTATTCAATGTATTAACTTTATATTCTAACTATGATAGGGGCTTCTAGTTTCCCCAGTAGGTTAGGGAGAGAATGAAGGTCAAAATATTTTATTTCCACATACTTTCTAAAGAATACCTCTCACTTTAATTAGTTGGTTTCTTGAATTCCTCTAGCAAGAACAAGATGGTTTTAAGTCTGCTGCTTGGATTTGGCCAAAATGGAGCAATGAAGGGAAAGCCAGGAGACTCTCCAGGTAGATGAGTGTGGGCGCCTCACAGCTGAGCCCAGGTCCCAAGCACGGAAGACCAGCTGCAGCCTGAGGACAAAGTCTCAGCTCAGAACAAAGCAGACTCCTTTGCCTGTGGTGTCCTTAATACTGAAGACAGAGTTGGAAGAGCCAGGTGATTCTGCAGCTATGTTCCACAAACTGTTCTCTTTTATATAATTTAGTGCAGAGAAAGAAAGCTCTTCGTCTCAAATATAAGGTTGGAATAACCTAGGAACCAAAACTGGATAAGGCCATTAGAAGAAAAAAATAGTATAGGTTAATCTATGTTATGA
Source organism: Loris lydekkerianus (assembly GCA_963574355.1). Taxonomy (NCBI): domain Eukaryota; kingdom Metazoa; phylum Chordata; class Mammalia; order Primates; family Lorisidae; genus Loris; species Loris lydekkerianus. The sequence continues at coordinate 14,637 of CAUYPK010063513.1, forward strand.
TGATAAAAATCCTAATTAAATGCTGGCAACCTAAATCTGGGGGACTATTAAATAAATACATGGTGCTCATGTAGGATTTATCCCAAGAATACAAGATTAGGTTAACATTAGAAAATCTCCAAGTGTAATTCAAAGGAGAAAAGCTATATGATCACTACAGTAGATGCAGAAAAACGCAAAGGTAAAACTCAAAATCTTTCAGGGCAACAAAACCAGTATCTTAAACAAGTTAAGAGTGAAAGTTACTCCCTTAATATGATAGCCAGAATCTAATCATACAAAATAGCCAAGAATTAAGGCTCTTAATTCTTCATCTTAATGGGAACAAAACAAATCAGAACAGGACAAAAATGCCTGGCCTCACTGATTTTGTTTAACAGTGTTCCAGAGATTCTAGCCAGAGCAATAAGGCATGACAAAGAAATAATTGATGAAAGTATCAGAAAGGAATAAATAAAATTTTTATTTGTAAATGATGTGGTTAATTACATAGAAAATTCAAAAGAACTGACAATTTCTTAGAGAAAAGAAATACACCGAATAAACAGATTAGGGGCATTTACAATGGACCAACATATACACATGCACTTAGATGAGAAAATTCTTAATAATTATTTACAAACTGAGTCTATTCAAGTATAGAAAAGGGAAATACATTATGATAAATCTGAGTTTAACCTTGGAATGAAAAGTTGGATCAATATTAGAAAATCAATTAATATAATTAATCATATTAACAGATTAAAGGGGAAATCATCATATAATCCTTCTAAAGGATGCTGCAAAACGACTAAATAAAATTCAACATTTACTTGTGTTAAAAAAAAAAATAACTTATAGTAGGAATATAAAAGGCCCTTCTTACCCTACAAAGAAAATTTATAGTTAAGTATTGAACTTCATGATAAAAAACATTAAAAGCTTTCCTTGTAGAATCAGGAATAAGATTCAGATACATGTTATCATAATTTCTATCAACATTTTAGTGGATCTTCTCATAAGTGCAAGAAAAATAAACTAAATGAATGAAGATTGTTACAAAAGAAGCAAATTTTTTATCACTCACAGATGCTAAGCTATGCATGATTTTGGCATCTGTGTTCAACTTTGGGTTGTAACTTTTCCTTCTCATTCTTGCCAGGTCTAGTGTCAAGTTTATGATAGTTTCATGAACTTTTTCAAAACTCTGGAATAGTTTATGTGTGTATTAACTACGTTTCTTATTCTGTGTCTTGATGTTTTGACATCTGTGGCTTCACTAAGCCTGGAGGGACTTGCTCCTCCCAAAATTTGTCAGTTTCTAGAGATAGTAAACAATTCACCCACAAGCTCCCCTTTCAGACACAAACCAACAAATTGAATCCAGAGCTCATTCAGCCAAACACCTCCAGTATTAGCTCCCACACTCTGGGTCACTCACTACCCACCTGCTCTAATCACCTCAGGGCCAAGCACTTAACAAGCAGGAACAAACTCCTGTACCCAGAGCCCCGTTGAAATTAAGGTAGATTAGCTAATCAATTCTAATCCTGCTAAACCTGCCTCCCCCATTCCTTTCTGCAGAAATCACAACCAAGTTCTTAGCATAGGAACCCCTTCCCCTCTCCCTCCTGACCACTGACCAGCTCTGCTGCTTTCCCCTATGGCCCGTACAGAATGTCAAGCCCCCTTCTCTTGGGGGGCCTGTAAGTAACAACCTATCTGTTCAGCAACAGCCATCTCCTAATCTGTTGACCTTGACATGCCTAAATGATAGCAAAACCTATATTTCAAAACAACATGAAATAGAATTGCTGTAGAACTTGCCAGTAAGTTTTACAAATAACCTTTCTTTATAAAAATATATTTTCCATTAACTTATCGAGTGTTTATACAGTTATTCAGATTTTCTATATCTTCTTGAGACAATATTAAGTAACACTCTTAAGTTGCATTCTTTTATTTTATTACAAAGTTTTTTCCCTACATACTCCATTTTTCCAATATTATTGTTTTGTTTCATTTTCTAACCCTTTGGTTTTCTAAAAAATTTCTGATTTTCACAATTATTTTCTCTACACTCTCACTTGAGGAAATTTCATCTGATACCTTGACTTTAGACACCATCTGTAAGCCCATAACTTTCAATTACATCATCAGTTTCTGACCCCAGATGTATAAGTTAAACATTCTACTTACTATCTGCATCTGAATGACTAATAAATTCTCAAACGTGATTGCAAACAACAATCTTGATTTCTGCTCACTACATGCCTTCCTACAGACTCTTTATTTCCAACAACCCAGTTGTCCAAAACACACAGAGTCATCATTGATTTCTCCTCTCCCACCATCCTCATGCAGGTCCTGCCAACTCTAATCCCACAGCACCTCCCTCACCAGTTTGCTCCCTTCCCCTCCCCTCTGCTGCAGTCACCCGGCCTAAACCATCGTCATTATTCACCAGTATACCCACCAGGGCCCCTGCTCCTCTCTTTCCCACCCACAACTCGTTATCCACACAGTGGTCAGAATCATCAAGCAGTACCTGTCACTCCCCTGCTTAAATCCTCTGAATGTAGGCGGGATACAGTGGCTCATCCTCTTGCTCTTCATCCAAATTCTTTAGGACCTTTTGTGCCTGAAAGATTCTTTGCCCAGAACGTTTTCCTTTATCACCATCTCAGACAGGATTTCCTTGGCCATGCAGTGTCAAGTACATCCCCTCCCCTGTAGTATCCACCCCCTACTCCCACTCTTTACAGAGACAATGATCTTGCTACATTGCCCAGGTTAAACACGTGGGCTGAAGTGATCCTAACCCCTCAGGCTTCAAAGTAGCTAGGACTATAGGGATGTGCCATTGCATTCATCTTCCAATCCCTCTTTTAAAATTACATCACTGTTTTATTCTATTGTATTGTTTTGTATTGTATTGTATTGTATTGTATTGTATTGTATTGTATTGTATTGTATTGTATTGTATTGTATTGTATTGTACCTACTGCAACCCTAAATTATTTTGTTTCTTTTCATTTTCTTTTGTAATAGTCTGTTTCTAGGACAGCCAAAACTCATGACCAATCTTTTCATTGCTTTAGATTAGGACAGTATTTGGCACACAATAGGTGTTCATTATAATTGCTCAGATGAAGAATTAATAAATGGACATAAGAATATGCTCAAAATAGACCAGGGAAAGGATTTGAGAAAGTAGTTTAAGAAAATAATGAAGAGATCAAACACCATAGAGTCAATGTTGTTTGGGGAAGGAGAGGAACAGGGAGGGGTTCTTAAGTACCCAGTGGAAGAGTCAGACAGAGAGGAACGTGAACTAAGACTCGTGGTCTGGCTGAAAGTTTGACATGTATTTGCCTCTGTCAATATTTAGTCATCAGCACTATGGTATTTAAATAATCAATGAGGGACATTTCAAATTCTAGAGAAACTCAAAATGGAATTCTATCCTTCCTTAAAAGAAAAGAAGGTATCTTAGAAAATGAAGTCTCTAAGATAAATAACACTGAGCATCAATTTGAACATTATCTGAATTCTGACATCACAAGTGAAAACAATTTCAACTCCACTTTAAAAGATGTCAGATTCAGGCAGTTTTACAACAGGAAATGGGAAAAGGTTAAGGCTTTAACTTCATTCAGGTGTCATTTGATATATATACATAGGAAATTAGGTCACTAAAAATAATTTTTTTCAATCAAGAAATTTACAGCTCGGAATAAAATGATATTTCAATCCATTTTAGCTGGTGTTCCTACTCACTGGTGTTTCTTAACATTATCTTGCGTAACTACGGAAAAGCTACAAATAATGGGAAGTTTAAACAAGACCTCTATGTTTCTTTCTTTTACTAATATTTTAATGCCAGTAAATTTAAACTATTGAACACAGCTATTTTCATAAAAAACACATATTGGAGACTGCCATCCGTTAATAAAGGAAGCAACCCAGAAAGAGTGTGGGTCAACCTCAACTGATCTTGCTGTTTCTTCATAAACACCCATGCAGGTATTCAAGATCCAACTCAAATATGGCCTGTCCATGTGAACACCTGCCTTTCCTCTTAGAAAGGATTAATCGTTCCCCCTTTAGGTTTCCAACATATGCTCCTCTATCTTTATACACACTTCATTAGATCATTAAATAGTCTCTTGAGCTCAAATGCTAGCTTCTTAAAAACAGAAATCTTGTGGGCAGCACCTGTGGCCCAAAGGAGTAGGGTGCTGGCCCCGTATACTGGAGGTGGTGGGTTCAAACCCGGCCCTGGCCAAAAACTGCAAAAAAAAAAACAAACAAAAAAACAAAAAAAACAAAAAAAAAAGACAGAAATTTTGTTTTAATCAACTTTGATTGAATTCCCAGCGCCTAACACAACATCAAGTATTCAAGAAAGATTTACTAAAAAACCTAGGTAAACTGAGGATCTTCTGCAAAACAAGAGCTGATCATTGTCTCATTAATAACAAATCTGATCTTATCCCTGCCCCCAAGTACCTTCTGCCCTGGTTTTGGCATCTAGAAGGAGGGGGTCCTGCTTCCCATTATGACTGTCTTCACCCAGACCAGTTTTTCAGGTGCATGATAGTAACCTGTCTGTATTCTTTAGCACAAGGTGCATATATTCAAAATCAACATACATAGTTGTAATAATAATCAATCAGGGAATTACATCACATTATGTTAACAGCTGAATATCCTTTGACCAGGTGCAGTGGCTCACACTTGTCATCCTAGCACTCTGAGAGACCAAAGCAGTGGATTGCTTGGGGTCAAGAATTTGAGACCGGGCTGGGTAAGAGCAAGTCCCTAGTCTCTACTAAAAGTAGAAACAATTAAAAAAAAATTAGCTCAGTATTGTAGTGAGGGCCTGTACTCCCAGCTACTTGCAAGACTGAGGCCAGAGGATAGCTTAAATTCAGGAATTTGATGTTGCTATGTGCTAAGCTAATACCATGGCACTCTAGCCTGGGTAACAGATTGAAAAAAAAATCCTAAAGTTGTCTTCAAAATTAAAGAAAGGGTTCATAAAATTTAAACTATTCTCTAAAGAAAGGCCCTGATTTAAGTAATGTTTAAGAACAGGCTTCCAATATTTTTTGAAGGAAAAATTTAAAATCTAACATGTGCAAGTCACTATACTTGTTTACTTAGAAAATATATCCAGTAAAGAGCTGTTTTGAGGCATAACTTATACATTTAATATGTCCAGCTATAAATCAAACCCTCTCGGTACAGTGTTTTTCTATTGAAGCTGTCCCACTCCCCATTAACTTTGCTGGCTAGAATTTCAGTTGAAGGAAAAGCAGTTAATTTTTCAATTATTAGTGTGAGTTCTCCTTTCTCTTAGTAGAAGAAGGTAAGTAGAGAGTGTCTTCCACATTTCTGGCCTATGTGTAGAAACAAAAACAGTCTTTTTGTACCAGATTGAAAAGGTAATACTCTCTTTTAAATAGGCTTTATTTATCTGCCACATATATTGTATAGAAGTTGAGAATTTTCTTAATCAAGGGAATTATAAAATACATATTTTTAAATATGCTATGCTAGAAATATGAAAGCCATGTCATCCAAATTGGGTGAAATAATTGTGATTTGAGATATTACACTTCATTATCCCCACTACAATACCCATACCTTTCACACACTGGGTTTGGATATTTGATTTGGGTAATATGGATCCTGGAACAATCACACTGCATCACCCAACATGACACACAAGTGTGTGCTATGACACTATCTTCCCCATGGGAATTAGTCCTGCTCTTCTGCTCTAATTTTATAAGAAAGGCTAAGTCTATTTTAATGCTCTTAAAAAGCTACTTACCATATATTTTCTACCAGGCAGGCTCAAAAATTATTGTGAACTTACCCAGAGTATAAAATTTTGTGGTAGTATTTATAGATATTTCCTAAATTTTGATGATCAACACGTACCTTTTAAACATTGTTTACTGAATATTAATCTCTTATCTCTAATACTGACTTTGGCTAAATCATGTTAAAAACGTTCCAAAAATGATGTCTTGCAGAAAAAGAGCGCAGAAGTAAAACTTACGAAGAAAACAAGTAAATATTTATATTCTGCTTTTAATGTATTCAAAATATACTGTTCTCTTCAAGTTAAAGGAGAAAATGATTACATATTCAGGTATCTTGAAATAATTAAAAGGTCATCAATTTTCTGTCATGGGTGTGATATGGTTTAATTACATTCTATACCTGTATTGACCAGCCCATCAGGAGAGACTATCCTGCCAGGAGGTTATTATCTTAACAACAAACTGATGTCCACTGAGTGGGATGTAAGTAGGGATGTAGACATCTGTGGATAAGTGTAGGTTTTTAAATGACTACAGAAACTCCAGATGATAGAGGTTACTTCAGCCAAAGAGAGTTGAATATTTGTTCATATCTTCCTAAGAGAAAATAAAATGTTCATGTATATTCTTTCATAAAAACACAGACTTTCCTTATATTAATATATAAATGTTTCCCCTTACAAGAACTTTTACCCACGTCAGCCTAACCATGGAAATTAATGGGGGCAAGGGCAGGTCAAAGAGGTGGAAAGGCAAAAATGCAATTAATTAGAATATCTCTCAAGGTAATCATAGGCCTGACAATTAAGTTCAAGAACTTGCCACTGTGCGCTTACATTGGGAGCACTATACAAACTACTCAATAAGGTTTCCTATACCTTGGTATATCAGCATCTCACACTTGTGTTTGTGTCAAGTGGTGGTGGTGTCTTGCTGAATGACATCATTGTTATTGCTTGTTTTTGTAGGCTATCAGATGACAGCTTTGATGGTCATTTCAGAAAAAGAGTTGCAATATTGCTTTGAAGGGTGGACTAGGTACTGGTATCTAGGCCTAGTTTCCCAAGGCGAATACTTCCAAGGTAACCATAGAGATATTTAGCAAGGAGGTAGGTAGCGCTTTTTCTAGGATCAGTTCACAAACTAAATCATCAGACCTCATATATGCAATTTTTCTCTATTCTATTCTGAAATAGTTAAAAGAAACAAGTCTCCAGGTATATTCAAAAGCTAAAGGATTCATGGTGGTATCAACCAATCTTGTGTCTATACCAAGTAGGAAAACCCTACTTAGTAAGTGGTGTGGAAAAACTCAGCAAATGGTAGCTCTAGCCATGTCTCCACTTACTCCTATTCCTCTTAGAGATTCATCCAGGGAGCCCTGCTGGGGACCACAGTGTGGACTATGAGGACATATGATATATTATACATTCATAAGGTCAGCACCCCTGCTGGCTGTTCCCTGTAGCTGCATGAATGCACGCCGGTTGCATCCTTCTCCTCCCCAATCTGACCTTATCCCGTCCCCAACAGATTCCAGCTTCCACACACAAATGTTGTTATTCTCATGGTCTGGAGTGGCATCCATATCAGAGTATATTTTTAAAGCTCCAAGAGATTATTCTAAAGTGCAACCAGGGTTGAAAATCATAGCATTCTTTGCACTAACCCAGCCTTTCCAGTGTGCCTTCTCTGCCTCCCCCAGTAGAGATTCCCTCCAAATGTAATTGTTTGTTTCCTAGTGTTTGTACCCTGCTCTCTTTGATACCCTTCAAGGCTGAGGCTGTGTCTCATGTATCTTTAAGTCACTACAAATTTAATACATTGCAGTCTTTTGCAGGCCCTCAAAATAAATAAGAGTAAGAAGCTGGCTTCACCTTACTGTCCTCTGTTTTCTATTCAGAAGAAAAAGTTTATTCTCCTCCTACACACAAAGATATTGGAAAAGTAAACCCAGTTTAAGGAAAGCATGTGTTTAAATAAACATACACCATATAAAGCAACAGCATTGCTACGTTCTGAGAAGGTATGTTCATATTCACTTGATGGAATAGGAAAGCTGCAAATATGAATGTTTAGTAAAAGTTATGTCAGTGTAGTCATTCAAGCATCTCTCAACTCCATTTCTGTTCAATTTATGACTTTCCACTGTCATCTTAGATGTAACTTCTCTGAAGTAAAATTCTTGGCTGCAGTGATTTTGAATTCCTCATGAAAACGGATAAGCAGTGAGCTATGTGATGTTCACTTATGAACAAAATTAGAACATGATGCCAGGGTTCACACAAGAAAAGACCATGTGAGAAGTAGGCCCTACTCCTGGATCCTAAGCTGGATCAAATTCTAAAGAGCAGAACAAAACCAGAAGCCATGGTCTATACTCATTCCTCACCAAGGCTTGGAGAGCCCCAACCACATGCCGCTCAAAGAAGGAATTCTTCTTACCATGCTTGAAGGATTCCTTGGCCAAGCATGTTATTGCCTTTGGTGTAGAGATAATAGCAGTATTAGCTTCCAATTGCTGCTGTAACAAATGACTACAAACTTAGTAGTTAAGAAAAATAAAACATAAACACCCCACTGATTTTTTTCTCTTCTAGTTCTAGGGGTGAGAAGTTCAAAAAGGTCTTATGGAGATAAAATCAGGAGTCAGTAGGGATGGTTCCTTCTGGGGGAGGATCTTTTCCTTGTGCTGTGCAGCTTAGCTCCCAGCCACATGGCTCCAATGTCTGCCTTTGTGTAGCACATGGCTTCCTCCCCCACAGCAGCCTTCCCCTGACAAGGACCTTTATGATTGCATTTAGGGCTCACCCAGGTACTCCAGGATAATTTCTCCCTCTTAGACCATTCTCTTAATCACCTCAGCAATGTCCCAAATCCTTTATGCCATATGAGGTCACCTACATAGGTTCTGGAGATTAAGATGTGGACATCTTTGAGAGCCATTATTCAACCTACTACATAATTAGATGAAAATAAAATTTGTCCACAAACAATTATAATACAAGGCTACAGGGATGAGAGAAATAGAGAAGCAGCCTTGTAGAAGTGAGGGATAAGCCCTTTCTACCAAGCAGGAATTGGGGACAGTGGTGGACTCCAGGATTCCATCTGTTTTGAGAGGTGGGAAGAATTTGGGAAAAGTAAAACTCAAAATATGTCAATAATCAATACTCATTCCTGTGATAATGCCCAAACACACAAAATTTAAAACACACACACATACACACACACACACACACACACACACACCTTCCCCTCCACCCCTGAAGATGGAATCCTTGCTCTGTTGTCCAGCCTGGAGTGCAGTGGCACCACCATAGCTCAGTGTAGCCTCAAACTACTAGGCTCAAGTGATCCTCCTACCTCAGCCTCCCAAATAACTGAGACTACAGACCTGAGCCACTAGGTCCAGCTAAAAATACCTCTTTGAAAAAGCATAATTTTTAAGAGAACTAGTGACCTATCAGCCAGTAACCAGTAGTATATATCAATAGTAAGTAAAAAACATTGTAATTCTGGAATCAATAGAACAAAATAATCAAGAAAAACAGAATGTCTTACAAAATATATATATATATATAATGTATGCTTACATTTATTTTATTTTATTTATTTATTTTTAAGAAACCTATTAAGTCAATGAGAAAGGGGTAAGTTATTTCATAAATAACCTTGTGTCAATTAATTGGTAAAAATAAATATATTTATAGTCAGATTCTCACCTAAAATCATTCACCAAAATAAATTCCAAGGGAATTTAAAAGTTAAATATCAACATATAAGAAACTAAGAAAAAATAGAAATAAATATTTACTATCATTGAAGTCTACAGTTAGAGATATTAAAGTATGTAACTAAATGAAAAATTTGGGTTCATCTGAAATATATAAAGAGAGGAAAATTAAAAGGATCTTATCTAGGGCAAAATAGTCATAAGAAATACTACATAGACTAATAGAAGTAATATCATTATATAGGAAAAGGTTAATCTAATCAAATTGACAAATATTGAACCCTCAATAGATAAATTGACAGCAGGTATGAAGAGGCAATTTCCAAAAAGGAAATATAACTAATCAACAAATGTGTGGAAAATGCTTTTCTTCACTAGTAATCAAAGAATGGCACATTAATATATCAATGAAATAACATTTGACTTCTATCAAATTAGCAAAGAATTTTTTTCAAAAAATAAAAATAATGATATTAACATAGGGCGCTGTGAAGGGTGTTCTTCAATATTGCTAATATTGGGCATAATCCTTTTGGAAAGCAATTTGGCGAAGAGCCTTATGCTGTTTATACTCCAGCTCAGTAATTCCACAGTTGAGAATGGAGTCTAAGAAAGTAATCCTGAGTATTGAGAAGCATTATTTTTAACAGAAAAAAAAGCCAGAAATAACCTAAATACCAGACAAAAACATACTTGTTACACAGATTATATACATTCACTCCATTAATTATGATATAATTTTAAAAAATTATATTTAGAAAGAATATGCAAATATGGAAAATACAAGTGTTACAATGATAAATAAAAAGCAAGATAAAAATAATATATACATAACATTAATACTTAGATTGAAAACAAATGGAATAAATACCAGAAGGACATATAAGAAAAACTACATTGTATTCATTTCCGTAATGAAACCACGAATCATATATACACATATTTTTTATTTTTTTTAATTCAAAAACCTTCTGACTATGAACTATTCTTTTGTTGTCATTGTCAAATTCTTTCAACTAACATTTTTATTTATTTTTACTTATTTATTTATTTTTGAGATAGAGTCTCACTATGTCTCCCTTGGTAGAGTGCCATGATGTCACAGTTCACAGTAACCTCAAACTCTTGGGCTTAAGTGATTCTCTTGCCTCAGCCTCCCAAGTAGCTGGGGCTACAGGCACAGGGCACAACAGTAGGCTATTTTTTGGTTGCAGTTGTCATTGCTGTTTAGCTGGCCCAGGCCGGGCTCAAACCCACCAGCTTTAGTGTATGTGGCTGGCGCCCTACTCACTGAGCTACGGGTGCCGAGCCAACAACTAAAGTTTTTAAATGCCCCAAATTAAATTATTTTGCCTCAAGATTTTCAGGAAATAAACTTTTTCAATTTTTTTTGGTATGTGTCAGTAAGAACTGGCTTTTGTGTTTAAAGTTTTGTTGGTGGTATATAAATAAAACAAGTAGAGATAGATTTGCAATTTCTCTCTAGAGAGAACCCAGACCACTTTTCTTCTGACACTTGGTTCTCTGGCATAGAGTTTCAAATTTCCATGGATTATACACAGCCATCATAAAGTGTACCCACTTGCTCCTAACTTCCCCCCATAAACCTTGAAATTCAAATAAGAAATGATGTGGTTTGAAAAAAATCCAACCAAGCTTTTGACAGATAGCCATCTAGAGATAAAAGCGAAATTGATTCCATACTTTTAAAGAGACTCCAAAATATCATGTATGGCTCTTATTTTATAAGCAATTAGCTTTTAAACTGTTGCCTGTTGAAGGCGATATTTGTAAATCATTTTAAGAAATTCATCAAATGACTCCCCACCATTGGATTTGGCAAAAATGAAGTTTGAGATTGAAAGAATGGACAGGGAACTCAGAGTCCAGGGACCCAGCCAATTCAGGAGCCAGAACGCAGCGGCCCAATGAGGGGCTTAGGCATGTCCCAATAAAATTTTGATGTAAGCAGAGAGTTTATTCTTGAGCCCTGACTCCTGAAGCCCAAACACAGGAGCCACTGAATGCGAAGAACCAAACTAAGCCTTCTGTCTTAGACACCAGACCTGGAATGCAGCTGCGAATAGGTCTTTCTTTAGGGGCCATGCTAAGAAAAATGACCCACTTCTCTGCCCTGGTGATGTCCAGTCCTGCCCCCTCTTATTGGAGCTCTCCCCTCTGTGCTACAGACCAGCCGCTGGACCTTCTCAGCCACTGCTGTGGACCAGCTTTGGCGCTGCGCTGATCAGGTCAGACACTGCAGCCTCCTGACATACAGTGTCTAGACAGCATGACATTCTAAAGAGCATTGGCAACCATCACCTCATCACGAAAACCTCAACATTCTTGAACCATGTTGACCAGTACTGTAGCCAGTCTGTAACGATTTAACTTTAACTTTAAATTTAAATAAAATTAAAAATTTGGTTTCTAAGTTGTATAAGCCATATTTCAAATTCAGCCACAGGTGGCTTATGGCTTCCACAGCAATAGCACAGACAGAGACCATTCCCTCCATCACAGAAAGTCTCCCGCACAGTGCTCTTAGAGAAAACACTGGATCTAGCACAGTGGTTCTCAACCTGTGGGTCGTGACCCCTTTTTACCAATGAAAATACATTGTGGCATTGAGGAAGGTTGAGAACCACTGATCTAGCAGATAGTGGATAGGCCTCATTCTCCCATTTATAAGACAGTGAAACTTAGAAGATCTTACTTTACAAACCCCAGGGAAGAGCCTTGAATGCTGTTAGCATGTAATTAATGGATTAGAATCTGCCTTCAGCCCCACATAAGATATTTCCCTGACTGTGGTCAGCGGCCGCCTGCAGACTTTGTCATTTTGCTTACTGACCACACATTCTCATGGATCAATTCTAAATTGGATTATTGTTAGTTTTAAAAGCGCCTGAGCAGCAGAAAGTGGCCGTGGTGGCAGGCAAAGGGGAGATTGATAGCAGAATAAACAGGGAAAGTGACAAGATCTGAGGCTGAATTGATCACTGTCAGCGCGTCCGTGGTCAGCTGTCTGCCCTTTAGTGCCCAAAGTAAACATCAGAATAATGTTTAGACAAACACATTTGATTTTTGAGGTAATGGGTATGTCAACTAAATGACAAACCTTAGAAAGGTCAAAGGGATATCCATTTTTCAGACTTTTTCAACCATTAATCGTTGATTTTGGTAGCAGTGCACTTCTAGGCAGAGCATAGAGAGAACTTCAGCTTCTGTGGGGACCACATGATATTCACGGCAAACCTCCTGAGGATTCACCTGGCCATCAATATTTTTCTCCATAATAAAATTTTGTTGTAAGCAGAGAGTTCATTCTTTTAAAATGGAACCTTCACTGGGTGCAGAATTTTAGTCGTCTAAAGACAATCTACAACAGTCTCTCTAACCCTCAGAAGCAACCTGGTCCCTCAGCATCCCCAGAATCACATGGATGCTGCCTATTACCCATAATAAAACAAAGTGCAGCAAATTCTTTCAGAATTAGCCATTGGCCTCTGCAAAATTTAATCTATTCTTCCAAAACCAGGATATCACTGGTGAATCATGAGTACCTAAAATTACTTTGGTACACTTAGCCATTGGCTGGGTCATTTTCAATGTTATTTTTTTCCTTTGCAATATCATCTATTAACTATGACTTGGGAGGCCAATCAAAATTAATGGCAATTATACTTGGAGCTCCAAAATTTACTTGTTTTTTCTGAACCCATAAAGTATTTTTCTTTTCTCCCAAAAGATATGACAGATGAAACCAGATGGGAATGGAACATGGTGCAAAAATCAACTTGCCTCCAGCAGGAGCCAAGTGGCCAGACTCTGCTGCTCACAGAGCATCGCAGGATGTTGGCCATTGCCTCTTACATACAATAATATGTAGACCTGTTGAAATGCCAGTCACCAAATACTAGGATTAAAGCTCAAGCACACAAATGCACCCAGAAGTTAAAGAAATGTGAAGAATATATTTGGGTTCTACTTATAAAACATGGATGTTGTGGCACAAGACACACATCCCTCAGGTAAAATAGCATTATGGGAGGGAAGGAACAAACCATAAGGGCATCTATTTTCTTAGCTGTGTAAAATCCCCAAAACTCACTGCATAAGGCGGGTACCTGGGAATTGAGGATACATTTGAGTACACTTGCAGCATGAGAGATGTCAGCTCAGGCTGTCATAGCAAAATACCACACACAAAAGAAATTTATTTTCTCATAGTTCTGGAGTCTGGAAGACCAAGACCAAGGTGCCAGCTTGGTGGAGGTCTGGTGAAAGCTCTCTTCCCAGTTTGTAGACAGCCATCTTTTTACTGTGTTCTCACTTGGCAGAGGGAGGGAAGGGGAAGCAGGAGAGAGAGACACAAAGAGAGAGAGAGAGAACACAACCTCTCTCATAAGGGCACTAATCCCATCGTGAAAGCCCCACCCTCGTCACCTTGATCTAACCTAATTACTCCCCAAAGACTCCATCGTCTTTGGGGTTAGGGTTTCAATATGTGAATTGGGGCAGGATGTAGAGACATGATTCAGTCCATAATGGGACAGTTACCAGTTTTCAGAAGTGGATGTTACCATTGTTCCCCAATTTCAAGTTTCTATTTCTAGTAAAGTGCTAATTACACTTCTCCACCCCTTTGAAATTAAACCTGGCCATGTTTCATTCATGTTTCATTTTATTAGGCATGACTAATGAAATATGAAGCATGCCACTTTGACATTGCATTACTGTTGCTCAGCTGTCCTGCCATATCTCTGCCCCAAAGCCCTATGGGGAGGTGATGGTATTGTCAATGACGTTCTAATTACTATTGTCGTAAAAGAACCAAATGGCATAAAATAATCATTGACTTATGCTCACAGAAGAGAAGGCTCTGAAGGGAACACAGAGCCTTGAGTTAGCAACAGAATGTGCTTCAGTTAAAAAGCTAATGTAAGAATATTATTCAGCCAAAAAAAAAGAAGGGGTCCTGACCCATGCTACAACAAGGATGAATGAGGGAACAACATGCCAAGCAGAAGAAACCAGAGCACCAAGGCCACCTGCTGCATGATTTCATTTACATGGAATACCCAGAATGGACAGAGCTGTAGGGTCAGAAAACACATAAGGAGTTGTCAGAGGATGGAGGGAAGGAGCAGGGAGTGGTGACTGCTTCCTACATGTGGGGTTTCCTTTTGAAATGATGAAAATATTCTGGAATAGACAGTGGTGATAATTTCACAACATTGTAAATGTACTTAATGCCATGGGATTGTACATTTTACAATGGTTAAAATAATGTATTTGATGGGTATGTTGCCATAGTCAAAAAAATAATGAGCCATATTGTGGGAAAATAGCACATAAAAATCAAAGCACTAACTTGCTCCTAACACATAGAATTTAAGACCCTTATTGGATTACTGGGTACAGCGGGGATCCATCCCATTAAAAGTGACTGACTGAGAAACTAATGAGCAATAAAAATAATAAAAAGTCTAGAAAAGAGACACTGTGCCAGAGAGTATCCAGAAATAGAGTGATTATCACAGGAGAAGAGGCAGTGATCATACCCGAGGACAGGACAGCTTGTCTGAGATGAACTGGGCTGTCTGGAGAGGTTCTGTTAAGACAGCAGAAAGCAGTGTTCCTGCTCTGAAGTAAAAAACACTCTCAGAGCCACGAAGGCACTGAATGCCAGCTATCAATAAATTCCATAGACAGAGAATCAAAGCCACATCAATTTTCATTATTCCCAAATATCAATGTGTGGTGAAATGGAAATCGTGGTGTAATATTTTCCCTCACACAGGGAAAGCTAACATGCTCACCATCTGGAAGACAGGGAGTGAACTGGGGCTTACTTAGGAAGGAAGCTAAGAGATGTCTTCATCTGAGTAAAGGGCATAGTCCGGAACCAGTGACCAAAGAGCCAGCTGCAGTCGGAGGGAGAATTCTGTGAAGGAGCGAAGCCTTTAGCTGGGAGGACTCCATTGACAAGGATGGCTAACCAGCTACAGCGGAGTGTGTAGCTGAGACCACCCCTAGTACAGGCAAGGCCTCGGGAAATGCTGCCGAGCTCAGATTAGACTCTACGAACAAACATACAACTTCCCAGGGAAAAGGTGTCATTTAGCACCATAATTAATTTTATTTAGATGTTTCTCAGACATCTAAATGTCATTTCAAAATTTCCAGGTTAATAGGCAGTAACAACTTCATGAGTCGAACTGCCCGCATCCGATTACAAATTTCTCATCTACAGGGGCAGCAACTCGGAGTGAGGTCAAACGTGGAGGAAGGACAGGACCATCTGGACCACTAGCCTTAAAAAATGATAATAAACATGAAAGTCTTATAAATAATCCCAAAATGACTTTCACAGGTAGACACATGTTACACGAGAAGGGTCTTCAGGAATCTTTTTGGGGAGGGCTCATTGAGGCACCATGGGGAGAATTGCAAATCGTCACCTCCAGAAAGAGAAAGAGGTAAATTTGACAGCAGATGTTCCTAGAGAGACACAAAAGAGGAGAATCAACTGGGAGAGAGACAGAAAGGGAAGTGGAAAACAAAAACAGGAAAGATACAAGAAGGAAGGACTGGCCTCCTCCCCCTACATGGTCCTGTGGGCTGGTAGAGGAATGCACGATTCCAGCTGCAGGTGAAAGCATTTTCTTCCCGACCTGACACAGCCGAATCTGTTCTGTCATGGGCCCACATACCACACTGTCACTGCAGGGAGACAACTGGACACACACAGCACTCTGGCAGAGAGTCACCATCGTGCCTGCCCTGCTGACATACTCTGCACAAAAGTACAAGGGCACTTGGCCATCATGAGAGGAGAGAGACAGGGGCTAAGGTTCATCTTGAGCTTGACCTTCCTACCAACAACCTGGGATGCCGGGAGACCAAACAAGTCACCACCACCACACCACCCCGCGGGCACCAGGGTGCAGCATTTATACTTCCATTCACTCACCTGGACCTAACTGCCCACATGTATTGCAAACCTTTATACACAATAGAACTGTGGGGAACTATGTGCCCTGTAGAAGACAGAGGCTCTGTCTTTAGGTTTTAGTTTGGGTTGGTTTGTTTTATTGTTGCTCCTGTTTTCAGATGTGCAATTCACTCTTGGGAACGGAATCAGTACCTCCTCAGTGCTGTGAGCAAGACTGGCTTTTCCCCAGTACCCCCAAAAACTTCTAGAACAAGGTTGCAGAAAGCACAGAGCTCTCAAATTGCAAGGATGGAAAGAAAGGCCCAACTTGAGTCTTCTGGGACTCCAGATCATATTTAACTGTTCAAAACAGTGGCTTGTCTCCTGAAAGAAAGCCCGCTCCCACTCCATGCCCTGGGTGGGCCATTTCCTGGCAGGTGCTGCGTCTGCTACAGGTGCACACGGGCCTGGCAGAAGCCCCTTTGTTTTCTACAACTCTGCTTTTAAAATGCTGCAATGGCCAGTGTCCACTCTCTCCCTGCATTGTGGCTATTTCATTTTCACTCCAGGTGTCTATTATAAAGCAAAACTTCAATGTATCACATTTTTTAAAGATAATATAACTTAAGTCTGAGAAGTTTACCAAATGTTTCCTGCTAGCCAAAAATGTAAAAACCAGCAAGGACCTAGATTTTCTATACTATTCTGATCAGGAACCAGAGGATACGTCATTTGTTTGCTTGTTTTAGAAGCATATTGTGATCTGAGGCACTTTGGCCACATAGATAGATAGATAGATAGATAGATAGATAGATAGATAGATAGATAGATAGATAGATAGATAGATAAAGAGGTACAGATAGATGGATAATCTCCTCAAGGTCCTCAGTGATTTCCAGCTTGACAGGATACCACCTAAAGGTAAGCTACTACAAATACAACTTTTAAAATGAAAAAATCTTTCTTTAATTTTAAAAAAAATTTAAAAAAAATTTTAAGCCCTAAATCCAGAACTTCCAGGAGTCAGAAGCACTGGGGGCCAGTCCAATACTCAACAGTCATGTGAGGCGAGGCCAGTTACTTAAACTTGTCACTCAACACTTTCCTGCCTCTACAAATCTCTGATACAGATTCCTTCCCTGCCTATCTCACAGTGCTGAAGTGAGAAAAGGGGAAAGTGCTACAAATTTTTAAACATTCAGATGTGAGGTCTTTTTATTTATCCCATTACTGGAAGACTTACAGGTAATGTTTAAGTCACCTCTAAAGCAACAAGCAACTTCCTACCTAACATACTACATAGCTTCCTCCATAACCTAACCACATGTGGGCCGGTCAGACTACAGGTTCCTACCACAATGCCTGGCTATATTTTTAGAGATGGGGTCTCACTGTTGCTCAGACTGGTCTAGAACTTCAGAGCTCAAGCAATCCACCTGCCTCAGCCTCCTAGACTGCTAGGATTACAGGCATGAGCCCCCACACCCAGGCAGAAATATAATATTTATGTAGTGGTGTGTAAATTAATGTAAAAGCAATTTATTTTAATTTTTTAAGTTATACAGTAAAATTGACTTGTTTCCTTTTTGTTGTACACTTCTACAAATTTTAACACACTCATTGATTTGCATAACCACCACCAAAATCAAGACACAGAACAGTTCCCTCACCCTCAGACACTCTCTGCTACAATCTCTTCATGGTCACACTCTGCTCTGCACCAGCCCCTACCCTGCTCTCTTCTGCAGGTCTGTTCTGACAATTTCCCAAATGTCACATGTATGGAATTATACGACATGTGTCCTTTTGAAACTGGCTTTTTATCACTTAGCACAACCCCTTTGAGACTTGTTCAACTTACTGTGTGTATCGATTGCTCCTTTTTCTTGCTGAAGAGTACTCCAAGGTATGGACATATCACAGTTTAACCATTTGCCTATTGAACGACATCTGGTTTATTTCTAGATGGTGGCAATTTTAAGTAAAGTGGCTGTAAGCATTCAGGTGGTAGCATGAGCAGAAGTTGTCATGTCTCCAGGATAAACATGCAGGAATGGGATTGCTGCTGAACAGCAACCTTCTAACATCAGCATCACACTGAATGTCCAGATGTTTGTTCAGGTTGACTTTTTAAATCAAGAGGCCAGCATGACTATTAATCAATGCTCAAAAACTAATGTGCTTTACCTAGTCTGAAAATATTATATCTTTCATGGTATGTGATTTTTTGTGATATTATTTAGTATTTTTCATAAATGTTAATGAAAAATATTTTAATAATAAAAACATTTGATTTTCCAAACCAAAATGAAATAAATCTGAGTAGAAAGAAGCCTCACAGTCAGAGTTTGAGTCAACAGGGTTGGTCTGGTATCACCAAAAGCCACCATGTCAAACTGTGTGGAGAACATGCCACCATCCCCATCCACACCCTGGAAAACTTGAAGATAATTTCATGAGTGACCCAAATCCCTGACTTAGCATTTGTTAAACAATTCTAGAAGACACTGCCCTCCTGGAGTTCTGTGGGCTGATCTGAAGCTGGTATCTCTCACCCTGAGCCTCAGGAGTCTCGAGGGCCCTGGAACAATCTATATTGCCTGGTTTGAAGATGATAGCATAATGTCAGTGTACTTAAAATTCAGTTTCACTTTTCCTAATCTATGCTCCATTATGCAGTCCTTTGAAATAGCCTCCAAAGAAGGGAAGCCTTATATTGATTTCATTCTCGTACATAGCAACTGGTGTGTAGCAACCCCTAGTATATAAAATGCAGGGGAGAAAATATTGATTCTAGGAAACTTAATATTATTAAAACACAGTTGTATTAAATCTCTTTCCTGGACTTAGCTGAGCACTTTTTTTTTCTTTCCCATTTTCAAAAAAATCAATGAAGCTAAAACCCTTGTTAGTTTTGGAGTTTCTAGTGCAGCAGTTTCATGTCATCATGGACTCTGTGGAAGGTTAGTAGGCTTGGTGCACGAACTTGGGAGTTCCATCGACAACAACATTCCTCTCTTTAATTATCCCACCACTCAGAGCAGGCAAGTTCTGTTTAAATTTTATTTTCCATGATAACTGTTTTTTCATGATGTACAAAAATCTCAGGGTATTGCTAAATATTATAAATGTCTAAATGTATACAACAAAGTTTTTTACAAAATGTAATTTTCAGTTTGAGAGAAGCCTAAAGAATGAACAGAGGGAGCAAGTTTTTTGATGGAAAACACTGCCCAATTGAAAAATCACTGAATCTGCTAGTTAAGATTTTAGGTCACATTTTTTTTTCTAAGGACCATCCAAACTTGAGTTTTTTTTTTTTTTTTTTTTTTTTTGTAAGAAGCAGCTGCTTCTTATTTGCGATAAGATTAAAGCATTTTGGAGTCTCCCTCCAGATATCCAACTTCTGCCAGAATGTCTTTCGTGTCATCACCAAATATAACAAGACTGTAACATGGCTCCAGATTCAACGAACCAAGGACTGGAACCTTCTTCTAATTATATAATATAAAACTTCTTATAATTCTGATGCCATCAATTTGGAATTTGTGATTAAGACGGGCTAGATTTTGCTAAGCAAGTATTTTCTTCATAGTTACTGCAAATAGAATTTTAAAAATAAGATGGCAAGAATAATGCTGAAAATATGTGAAAACCAAACTGTTTCCAAACCCCCTCAAAGACTCTAGAAGCCACAATTTGCATGCAAATATTTGTGGTGCTTTTAAGAGTTATTTCATATCTCTGTCTCTGGCTTCCCTTGACGATAGTGTTGTCAGTTGCCAACTGGCCAAGTCCACCTGGCTGTTCCAGATATCATGAATTTATATGCCCCAGAGTGGACTTGACATTTGTCTTCCCATTCATTCTCTCTCCTCCTGTTTTCCCATTTTCCAACAAAGATCTTCCCTTCATCCCTGTTATCTATAAGAATATTCCAAAAAGCAAACAGAACCATGGGTTGACACTGCTTAGGAAATGTCTGCCTAACTTTCTCCTCTCTCCTAGAATCCTGCCCATGACCACCACCCTCTTGGTTACCAGGATCACTGCAAGGGCATCCTGAAGGGCTTCTAATGAGTATCTCTTCCTCTACCTCTGCTACGAGAAGGACCCTCCTGAAAAAAACAAAGTATATCAAATCTTATTGAGAACTGCCGTGGGCTTCACATGTACTGTCAGATAAAACTCTTAAATTATCATTACTGTGTGCTAAGGAAACCAGGTGGGCATCAGAGAAGGAATGCACAGCTCATATTTGGATCAAGGTAACAAGACAAAATTATCTTGACCAGGGCTTTTTGTACATGATGGTTATGGAAGATAACCATGAACAGGTGAAGAGGGTCCAGACCAGTCTCAGCCTAGAACTTTTTGACTTTATCTCTCATGCAACGGAGAGCCATTGAATTTTCATGACCAGGAATGGCGGGCAAAAGCAAAGCCTGGTTGGAATCATCAGCCCTCTCTCCCTTGCCACTGGCACACACACAATTGAATGTTAATGACACTAGTTATTTTTACTCATGACTGCCCACTTTGTATTTCACTAGGAAGAAAAAAAGATTTATTGACAAACACCCAAAATTCTTTGGGTGTTTTTCTTTTTATGTTAACATTTTACATTGGATTAACAAACATAAATGCCATTCTAGAGATTCATAATGCCTTAATATTAGAGTATTATTTAAATGTCTTGGTTCTTTCTCCAAAAAATGAGAAACATATCATCAGATAAAATACTAACATAATAATGAGAGGACTTTATTTCTTTGAACAAAGAAAAACAAGAAAAATATGATGAGGAATGCATTAGTAAGGTTTTCAAGCATAAAATGCCAGAAATTCTAATGTCATTCCCAAATATGCTATGTTACTTAAAATGAGAATGAGATTCATTAATACTTACAGATCATAAGTGTTGCCTTCTATCCTGACCAGCACAGCACAGGCCCCAACACTGATCAGCCATCACTTTCAAGATATCTCTAGGGCAGCTCAAGCTTACCTTGGCCAAAGTTGAATCCATGATTATCTTCTCTAAACCTTCCCTATCTCTGTTTATGGCATTAGTGTCTACCTGTTTCCCTAAGCTATAAAGACAACCAGTCTTGTCTCCTTTCTTTCTCCCTATGCCCCTACATCCTTTGGTTCCCTGACATCCGCCACTTTTTCCTCTAAAATGTCTATTTGAATCAGATCCACTCAATATCTCCACCATCAATCTCCCAAAAGATTCCGTTGCCTTCTAAATGGTAGCAGAGGTAGGTGAAGAGACACTGGTTGGAAGCCCTTCAGGAGGCCCTTACAGTGGTTCAGGTGAACAAGGAGGAGGTCACAGGTTGAATTCTGGGAGAGAAGAGGGAAGTTAGACATTTCCTACGCAGTTTCAACCAACCTGAAAGTGGCTGCTTTTTAATTATTCTTGTAGATAACAATGAAGATAGGAAGTTCTTTGATGGAAAGTGGGAAAATGGAAGGAGAAAGAATGATCAGGAAGATGAATGTCAAATCCAAAAGCCAGCTGGCATCTTCCGATTTGGACATTCCTGGAAATCCCTCTCCCCTTTCTCCACCCAACCAATCTGCTTGCACTCTCATCATCTTCCCAAAAGAATGAACATTTTCCTCATGTAGACTTCCTCTCCTATTTGTTCTTTCTTGACTGCAACACTAATCCCATTTCTACTACAATATTATTATTTGATGCTTGAAAATCTGTGAATTCTGAGAGATTTGCTTATTTACTGGGGTTCAGAACCACGTATGATTCATCTTTGAGTCTCTAGGCACATTTCCTGAAACACAGTATGCTTTCACCATGCTCTCCCTTTGGTAAAGTGATGAATCTGATCCAAAGTGTGATCATTTACAATTTAAGTCTTTTAGATTTTCATAAATGCACTTTTTGACTCTCTTCAATTACTTTTGCCCATTCTCCCTGTAGATATTTCTATTTGGTCATCCCAAGAGTGGATGACTTACATGCAGAATTTAGCACAAGATGTGGGCACTAGCCATATGCCTACAAGGTATAGAGAGGAAAGAGCAGGTTGGGTGAAGGGTGAAAAATCTGTATGCACTTTGGCCCTTACGTCTAAGACCCATACTGCAACCTGCATAGCTTCTAGAGGAAACAGCTGTGCAAAGGAGCCACCTATGTTCCCAAAGCAGAGTCTAGAATGTTCCATGACTGATAATTATCTATGAGCAAAATTAACAGCATGGCCTCTGAAGTGATCACTCCTCATGCTAGCTAAGCACCTTACTCAGCCCACACCTGCCTTGAACTAGTCAATTACCAATGTTGAGGAAGCAGGAAATGAATGGCTCATGGTTTTAAGCATCAATAATTTAAATAAAAAAGTCATAAAGAGTCATCCTTCTTCCTAGAGTGTAAAGGAATGAGATTCTAAGTGTATAGTAAAGACACTGTAATTGACAGCAAATTAACTCCCAATGAAGATGAAGAGAAAGATCTGTCTCCTTTGACACTTGGACCATTTCCTTCCAAAGGGATTTTATAGTCCCACATCAGCAGTGAGAACTCAACTCAGTACAGACTGTTTGTTTGAAGTGGAACCACCAGGCAGGCACAGAGGAGCAGCTTGTCTCCACTTGGGGCTAATGAGATTATATGAGGAGCTTAAAGTGCTCACACAGTGAAGACTTGATTCAGAATTTACTGGATATAGAGAAGGAAGCTCTTCTATTGCCCAGATGTTCTTTGGCACACTGATCTTTAAGAACAAGGAATGCGCATGTTTTGATTCTGTGCTTTGCAATGTAACATTATATTCAGTCACAGAAGTCCCACAGGAATAATTTCTTAGAACTCAGACCTGAGTCAGACCTCCACTGAACTGCAGGTGGCTTCTCCACCCTTCACCCCTTCACCATCTCTCTCTGGTTTAAGAGTTCCCTTTACCAATTTTTCTGGATCTTTTTATTCCCAAAGGAATTTTATCAGATAACCTCATCCAAACTATATTGCTGGTCCTATCTGTCATCCTTTCCACTTGGGGGGGAGGTCATTTAAAGTTCATTTAAAAGGGATTTTGTGCATACATACTACAATTGGTTTATTTAATATATACATAGAGTTTCAGCCGTAAAAAGGAATGAAGCACTGATACATCCTACCACACCAATGAACCTTGAGAACGTCAAGTAAGAGAGTGAGAGAAGCCAGACACTAAAGCACATATGCTATGATTTCCATAGGAAATGTCCAGAATAGCCTAAACCATAGACACAGAGCCCCAGTTGGTGGGTTCCAGGGACAGAGAGAGGGGGAAATGGAGAGTGACTGTGGGATTTCCTTTGAGGGTGATGAAAATGTTCTGGAAGTAGACGGGATGATGGTTGCCGAGCATTGGGTGTGTGATAAATGTCACTGACTGGTTCACTTGAAAACAGTTGATTTTATGTAATTTGGATTTCATCTCAATTTTTGAAAGGGTGGCAGGAATCCACAGATGACAGTGCATGAAGCTCGTATGTTGGAATTTCAGACCTGATGGCAATACAGGAGAGGTTCCCCATCAGGGAGCTTCCACTGGGTCTCCACATCACAAGAACGCCTGCCTCACATGTCCTGTCTTTGATGTGGCCCTTCTGGGAAGCCCAGTCGTGCTCTAAAAATCCAACTAAGTTGGCCTCAATCTTTCATTGAATGTACCATATCTGTCTGTTCCTATGTGAAGAGAAAAAAAAAGAAATAATAAGCAACTAATGCTGCTGGGATGATTATTATTATTATAATTATTGGATGCTGGCCCTCTGTTTTCTATGGCCTAAAATTAGATTGTGTGTTGTTTATTCAGCTTTTACTTGGGAAAGTGTTTTTAGGTAGTATTGATCTCTGCTGCTCTACTAGCAGAACCACATCAAGGTAAAGTGCCTGGTGGTTAGTCAAGTTGACTTTATGGTTTCACCCCCAGACAAGAGTGAGGCCGCCTGCTGAGGAAGCAACATCAGTTTCTAGTCACTGACAACACATGTGTTTCCTCTTTCTTCCTCATGCCCCTAGCTAACCTGGAAATCCCACCCAGGGCCTCACCCAAGAAGCCGCTGGTTGGTAAGGTTCTGGACTATAGAGCTCAGGAGTCTGAGGCTTGAACACTATCTCACTCCCCAACTTCCAGTGGATCTTTGACAGCCCTTCTCAGGGCAGGAAATCAGCATCATGAGAGTGAAAAACAAAGAAATGAACTTTGAGTTCTTCTTAATTTGGGAGGATGTACATTTGGGAGTTCTTCTTAATTTGGGAGGATGTACATTCAACTTTGCCTTTCTACAATAAAAATCACTAGAAAAATAGCATATTTCTAAGGGCTGAGCCAGGAGCCAGAAATCATTCCAGCAATTTCAACAAGGAACCTGTAATACAAAAAGAATTTAATTGTTAAAGTTAGTTAACTACTAAATGGGACTTTAAAAAGATCTTAATAAAGTATCCAGTTCCCACAAGGATACTGAGGGACAACAGTAGTAGCTCTTAGTATTTCCTCTTAGGGTTACATTTAGAGTCTAAATCTAAAACCTAATCATTTGGTTGTGTATTAAACAGAAGTAGTACTTTAACAGAATATTAGTGTAGCATTAGGTCTAAGATAATCTGCAACAAAAATGTACCATTTTCAAGGGGTACTGCTTAGGAGCACTTTTTATGGGAAATG
>CAUYPK010063515.1:0-73613 GCA_963574355.1 Loris lydekkerianus
TTGTTTATCTATTTACCATGAACCTATTTATTTATCATGAATCTGTTTACCATGGTACCATAAACATCATATACAGACATTTGGATTTCTTTGAGTTTTCTGTTGTCATGAATAAAGCTGCTATGAGCATTCCTATACAAACCTTTGTGTGGACATATGACTTAATTTTCTTCCTGGTAACAATTCTGGATTTTTGGAAAATGTATATTTTACTTTTAAGAAATTGACAAACTGTTTTTCAAAGTGGTTTTATTTAGGTCAGGTGCAGTGGCTCTCTCCTGTAATCCTAAAATTCTGGGAGGGTGAGGCAGTTGAATTGTTTGAGCTTAGGAGTTTGAGACCAGCTTGAGAGAGGGTGAGACCTCATCTCTACTAAAAATAGAAAAACTAGTGAAGTGTGGTGAGCGACTGTAGTCCTGTTTGCTTGGGAGGCTGAGGCAAGAGGATCTTTTGAGCCAAAGAGTTTGAGGTTGCTCTGAGGTATGATGAGGGCATGACATTTTACCCAGGAGTGAGACTCTGTCTCAAAAAAACAAGCAAAAAAGGGCGGCGCTTGTGGCTCAGTGGGGGGTGGGCGGGAGCACCAGCTCCATATACCAAGGGTGGCAGGTTCAAGCCCGGCCCCAGCCAAAGTGCAGCAGAAAAATAGCTGGGCGTTGTGGCGGACGCATGTAGTCCCAGCGGCTCGGGAGGCTGAGGCAAGAGAATCACCAAGGCCCAGGAATTGGAAGTTGCTGTGAGTTGTGTGATGCCATGGCACTCTACCGAGGGCCATAAAGTGAGACTCTATCTCTACAAAAAAAAAAAAAAAAAAAAAGGCACCCCCCCGACCAAAAAAAGGTTCTCCCCCACCCCCCAGACAGAGCCTCAAGCTGTCACCCTGGGCAGAGTTCAGTGGCATCACAGCTCACAGCAACTTCCAACTCCTGGGCTGAAGCGATTCTCCTGCCTGTGCCACCCAAGTAGCTGGGATTACAGGCACACACAACGCCCAGCTATTTTTTGGTTGCAGCCGTCATTGTTGTTTGGCGGGCCCGGGCTGGATTCGAACCCGCCAGCTCAGGTGTATGTGGCTGGTGCCTTAGCTGCTTGAACCACAGGTGACAAGCCAACGAAGAGATTTTACCCTTTTATACTCCCACTACCACCAGCATATGATTCAGATGGTCTGCATCCTAACATGTGGCATTACTTGTATTTGTAATTTGTGTCTTCTCTCTTTGCTAACTGATAAGTCTTACTGGGATTTCTCACCTTTCTTTTTTTTTTCTTTTATAGACAGTCTCATTTTGTCACCCTTGGTAGAGTGCTGTAGCGTCACAGCTCATAGCAACCTCCAGCTCTTGGGCTTAGGCGATTCTCTTGCCTCAGCCTCCTGAGTAACTGGGACTACAGGCGCTCACAATGCCTAGCTATTTTTTGTTGCAGTTTGGCTGGGACTGGGTTCGAACCCGCCACCTGTGGTATATGGAGCTGGTGCCCTACCCACTGAGCCACAGGTGCTGCCCTTCTCACCTTTCTTAAAGGGAACCAAATTGTGGTTCTATTCAATTCTGTATTATTGTCCTATATTAAAATTTATAAAACCATTTTATTTATAAAATAGTCTATAACTTCATTATTCTCTATGCTATTACTTATTCCATATCTTATTTTTACATGAGTTAAATTCACTCTTCTTTTTCTGGCTTCTTTTGAGACAGAGTCTCACTTTGTCACCCTGGGTAGAGTGCCATGGACATAGCTCACAGCAACCTCAAACTCTTGTGCTGAACCAATCTTTTTGCCTCAGCCTCCGGAGTAGCTGGGACTATAGGCATCAAACACAATGACTTGCTACTTTTAGAGATGGGGTCTCTCTCTAGCTCAGGCTGGTCTCAAACCTGTAAGCTAAGGGAATCCACCCGCCTCAGCCTCCCAGAGTGCTAGAATTACAGGCATGAGCCACCTTGCCTGGCCCCCTTTATCTGGCTTCTTAATATGAACAGTTATATCATAAATTTTGAAGGCTTTCTTTCTTTCAAACATAAAAATGTAAAGCTGTAAAATTCCCTATATATATTTATTGCCTGAAACAAATTTTGATATTCTGTAGTTTATCATTCATTTCAAAGTATTTTCTGACTTGTGACTTCTTTTTTAACCCATTGGTTATTTATTAATAGAAATGTCATGAAAAGACAAATCATCCCTGAATTTCTCAGCACTGCTATAAAGTTGTGGTCTTTTGACCTTTGGAAATTGATATACTGTGAAGGTATTTGCTTTCATCCCCCTGGAAATGTTAGATTTTCACATACCAAACAAATGACGTCCAGTCTGTTTTTGGTTTTTGTTTTGAGACAGTTTCACTTTGTACAGTACCAAGGCGTCACAGCAACCTCAAGACTCTTGGACTCAAGCAATTCTCTTGCCTCAGTCTCCCAGGTAGCTGGCACTACAACTGCCCGCCAGAATGCCTGGGTATCTTTTTGTTTTTTTAAGAGATGTGGTCTCACTCTTGCTCAGGCTGGTCTCGAACCATGAGCTCAGGCAATCCACTCACCTCAGCTTCCCAAAGTGTTAGGATTAAAGGTGTAAGGCACCTTGCCCAGCTTTTAGTCTGTTTCATAACAGTGGAGCTAACTGCTATCACCCAATGGCTAATAAACCATATCTCTTAGAGCCAAATGATTACATTTCAGAATAGGGGCCTAGGTTAATGGAAACATTAATTTAGTAACACAGAGAAATAAGGATTGATTTTGAATACTGTCTATGTGTTTATCAAAAGACAGAAAACTCCAGGTTATAAACTCAGACTGTTCTTCCCCCTTTAATTTCTGAGACAGGGTCTTGCTGTTGACCAGACTAGACTGCACATCTAACTCCTGGGCTCAGTGATTTTCCTGCCTCAGAATAGCTGGGACTTATCCCATTGTTTTAATATAGGTATAGCTTAGAGGTATTGTTGATTTTGTTTCAGACCACAATATAGCAAATAATACAATAATGCAAGCCGCATAAATTGTTCGGTTTCCCAGTCCACAAAAATTATGTTTAAACTATACTATAGTCTATTACATGTACAATAACATTATGTCTAAAAACAACATTTATATACTTAAATTAAAAAAATACTTTATTGCTAAAAAACGCAAACAATCTTCTGACCCTTCAGTGAGTCATTTTTTTGCTGGTAGAAGGTCTTGCCTTGATGGCTGCTGACTGATCAGCATGCTGGTTGCTGAAGGTTGAGGTGGCTGTGGTAGTTTCTTGAAATCAGCCAACAGTTGAGTCTTCTTTTCACAAAAGGTTCTCTTCAGCATGTGATGCTATATGATAACATTTTACCCATAATATAAAACTTCCTTCAAAATTGGAGCCAGTCTTTTCAAACTCTGCTGCTGTCTTATCAACTTAGTATACCTTACATTCTAAAGTGGCTCACACCTGTAATCCTAGCACTCTGGGAAGCCGAGGTGGCTGGACTTCCTGAGCTCACAGGTTGGAGATCAGTCTGAACCAGAGCAAGACCTCATCTCTAAAAACCAGCTGGGCATTGTGGCGGATGCCTGTAGTCCCAGCTACTTGGGAAGCTGAGGCAAGAGAATCACTTCAGCCCAAGAGTTTGAGGTTGCTGTGAGCTATGACGCCACAGCATTCTCCATGGCACTCTACTGAGGGTGACATATTCAGACTCTGTCTCAAAAAAAAAAAAAAAATCCTGTTTTCATTTCAACAATGTTTCTTTATCAGGAGTAAATTCCGTCTCAATAAACCATTTTCTCTATGTTAACCAGTGTGATGAAAATATATGTTAACCAGTGTGATGAAAATATGTCAAATGGTATATAAAACCAGTGTATGGTGTAAAAAAAAAAAAAAAGTTTTCTTTGCTCCTCCACAAAAGCAACTCCTCATCTATTCAAGTTTAATGAGGTTACAGCAATTCTGCCCTATCTTCAAGCTCCACTTGTAATACTAAATCCTCTTGCTACATTTGCCATGTATGTGGTTGTCTCCTGCATTGGTCTTGGACCCCTCAAAATTATCCATTAGGTTTGGAATTGACTTCATCCAAATTCATGTTAATATTGGTATTTTGACCTCCTCCCATGAATTATGGTTGTTTTTAACGCCATCTAGGAAGGTGAATCCTTTGCAGAAAAGTTTCAATTTACTTTGCCTCAATCCATTAGAAGAATTGCAATCTATGACAGCTAGAGCCTTATGGAATGCATTTTTTTAAGTAATAAGACTTGAACACTGTGCCTAGGCACAGTGACTCATGCTGGTAATCCTAATACTCTGGGAGACCGAGGTGGGAGGACTGCTTCAGCTTAGGAGTTCAAGACCAGTCTGAACAAGAGTGAGATCCTGGGCCCTGCGGGTCTCAAGGTGGGTGTCTGTAGTCCCAGCACTCTAGCCTATATAAGAGAGTGAAACTGTCTTTAAAACAAACAAAATGGCTTGGTGCCTATAGCACAGTGGTTAACCAGTGCCAGCCACATGCACCGAGGCTGACGGGTTCAAGCTCAGCCCGGGCCTGCTAAATAACAATGACAACTGCAACAAGAAAATAGGGTGGCACCTGTGGCTCAAAGGAGTAGGGTGCCGGCCCCATATGCCGGAGGTGGTGGGTTGCAACCCAGCCCAGGACAGAAACTGCCAAAAAAAAAAGAAAAAGGAAAACAGCCGGGCATTGTGGTGGGCACCTGTAGTCCCAGCTACTTGGGAAGGTGAGGCAAGACAATCACCGAAGCCCAAAAGTTGGAGGTTGCTCTGAGCTGTGATGCCACGGCACTCTACCAAGGGCAATATAGTGAGACTCTGTCTGAAAAACCAAAAACAAACAAACAAAAACCCCCCACTTGGACATTGAAATGACTCCTTGACCCAGGGACTGCAGAAAAGATGTATTTAGCAGGCATCAAAACGACATTAATCTCCTTATACATCTTCATCAGAGCTCTTGGGTGGTCAGGTGCATTGTCAATGAGTAGAAATACTTTGAAAAACATCCCTTTTTCTGAGCAGGTCTCAAAATTGAGCATGTAATAGTAAGCTGGCCTATAAAAAGTGCTGTCTTCTTGGCTTTGACTTATAGAGGACAGGCAGAGAAGAAAATTTAGCATAATTTCTAAGGGCCAAACGATTTTCACAATTGTAAATGAACGTTAGCTTCAACTCAAGCACGAAATGTATTACCCCCTAACAAGAGTAATCCTGTCTTTTGAAGCCAGGCATTGACTTTTCTCTAGCTATCAAAGTCCTAGATAGCATCTTCTTCCAACAGAAGGCAGTTTTATTTACATGGAAAAATCTGTTTAGTGCAGTCACCTTCATCTTAGATCTTCTGGATAACCTGCTGCTGCATCTCCATCAGCGCTTGCTGCTTCAATTGCACTTCTATTATGTAGAAGGCTTCTTTCCTTAAACATCACGAACCAACCCCTACTAGCTTCAAAGTTTTGTTCTGCAGTATCCGTACCTCTCTCAGTCCTCTCAGAATTGAAGAGTTATTAGGCCTTTGCTCTAGATTAGGCTTTGGATTAAAGGAATGTTGTGGCCAGTTTCATTATATCCAGACCACTAAAACTTTCTCCATATCATCATAAGGCTGTTTTGCTTTCTAATCTTCAAATGTTCATTGGAATTGCACTTTTTTTGAGACAGTCTTGCTCTGTTGCCGGGGCTAGGGCTAGAGTGGCATCATCATAGTCGTGGCAACCTTGAATTCGTAGGTACAAATGATCCTTCTGCATCAGCTACTACCCAAGTAGCTGCAAGTATTGGCATGGACTACCATGCCTGGAATTTTTTTTTTTTTACTTTTGGAGAGACAGTGTCTTGCTATGTTGCTCAGGCTGGTCTTGAACTCCTGAGCTCAAGAGATCCTCCTGCTTCAATCTCCCAGATTGTTAGGATTACAGACATGAACCACAGCACCTTAGCCCATGGTCATTTCTTATAGCCTCTTAACTGTTAGTGTTTTGTTTCTATTTTTGAGACAGTCTCACTATGTCGCCGTCGGTAGAGTGCTGTAGCATTACAGCTCACAGCATCCTCAAACTCTTGGTTAAGTGATTCTCTTGCCTCAGCCTCCCAAGTACCTGAGACTACAGGCACCCACCACAATGCCCAGCTATAACTGTTAGTTTTTGGGGTTTTTTTTTTGAGACACAGCCTCAAGCTGTCACCCTGGGTAGAGTGCTGTGGCATCACAGCTCACAGCAACCTCCAACTCCTGGGTTCAAGTGATTCTCCTGCGACTATAGGCGCCTGCTACAATGTCTATTTTTTGGTTGCAGCCATCGTTGTCTGGTTGGCCCCAGCTGGATTAGAACCTGCCATCTCAGGTGCATATGGTTGGTGCCTTTGCCACTTAAGCCACAGGCACTGAGCCTAACTGTTAGATTTTAAGTAATACAAAATACAAAACACAAAAGTATTACATGTTCACTGAGAAACTGTGAAATAAGAGTCCTGTGCCTCCCCATTTCCACTTAACCCCCTTGACTCCAAGGAGCATTAACAATCTGGTGTCTATCCTTCTGTTTGTTTTTGAGACCAAGTCTCACTATGTTGCCCTCTGTAGAGTGCTATGACATCATAGCTCACAGCAATCTCCAACTCTTGGGCTTCAGTGATTCTCTTGCCTCAGCCTCCCGAGTAGCTGGGACTACATGTGTCCGCCACAATGCCTGGCTGTTTTTTTTGTTGTTGTCGTTGTCTAGCAGGCCCAGGCTGGGTTCCAATCCACCATCTCCGGTATATGTGGCCAATGCCCTAACCATTGAGCTACAGGTGCTGAGTCATAGATACTGTTCTATGTATAAAAATTTATATTTGTATATTACACATATTTTTATTTTTTTACCTGTGAACTGTTTATATAGTTTTATTTTTATTCATTTTTTTGTATTTTGAAATTATTTTTTTTTTATTAAATCATAACTTTGTACATTGATGCATTTGTGGGGCTCAGGGTACATATATTTTTAAAACTGGAATCACATTATGCGCTTTGTTTTGCAATTGCTTTTTCCTCCCTTTTATTTTGAGTTTATTATAGATTTTACAGGAGTTTCTAAAAATGGGGGGAGGGGAGAGTGTAGAGAGGTTCAAGTTAACTTTCACCCAGTTTCCCTGATAACATCTTGTACAAATTGAGAGGTATTCCGAATTTACAGTTTATTTTATATTTTTAATTTTCTGAGACACAGTTTCACTCTGTGGTCCAGGCTAGAGTGCTGTGGCATTATCATAACTCACAGCAAATTCAAACTCTTGGGTTCAAGTGCTTCTCCTGTTTCGGCCTCCTGAGTAGCTGGAAGTATAGGTGCTGCCACAGTGCTCAGCTAGTTTTTTCTATTTTTAGTAGAGAGGGGGTCTCTTGCCTAGGCTCATCTCAAACTCCTGAGCTCAAGCAATCCACTTGCCTCAGTCTTCTGGAGTGCTGAGATTACAGGAGTGAGCCACCATGCCTGGCCTAGAGTTTACTTTTTTTTTTTTTTTTTTTTTAATTTGCTTGTATGAAAGTTCTTTATTGGTGAGAGAGGGATGCTGCAGAGCAGCACCAAGGAGGAGAGAAAAGAGGGAACCAAAAGAAAAGAGAACTCTTATATAAATTTGGTTAGAGGAAGTCTTAGAAGGGTGACAGGATGGTAGAATAGCCGATAAGGAGATACTGCTCTGGCGGGAAGAGCCGTTAGGGGCAGGCCATAAGTTTGAAATTTTCAGTGGGTAATTGGGACAGAGAGATGAAGTAAGTTTTGTGACTGGGAAATGTTTAGTAGGAAACTCCCTTAGAGTTTACATTCATGTGTTTGTGTGTGTTTAGTTGTATGCAATTTTGTCACACATGTAGAATCATGTAACCACTACAATCAAGATAAGGCACTATTCCATGACTTCATATTCTCTTTATAACTAAATCCCCTGCTCCCCTCAGTTCTGGCAACCACTTATCTACTCTTCATCTCTATACTTTTGCTGTTTCTTCTTCTTCTTTTTTTAATTGAGACAGAGTCTCATTTTGTCACCCTTGGTAGAGTGCCATGGTGTTATAGCTTATAGCAACCTCAAACTCTTGGGCTCAAATGATTCTCTTGCCTCAGCCTCTCGAGTAGCTGGGACTACAGGTGCCTGCCAAAATGCCTGGCTATTTATTTATTTATTTTCCTTTAGCAGGCCCAGGTTGGGTTTGAACCCACCAGCCCTGGAGCGTGTGGCATGCTGTAACCACTGAGCTAAGAGTGCCTAGCCACTTTTGCTGTTTCAAGAATGTTACATAAGTAACTTATACTGGCTTTTCTCATTTAACATTATTTCCTTGAGATCCATCTGAATCGTTATATGTATCAGTAGTTCAAGCATGGACCTTTCCTTTGAGTCTTTGTAGATATATCTACATGTGCTTTGCATAAAATGGATATATCAATTAATTATGTAACATCTTTTAATTATGCACATTTCTGGTAGCATCTAAGAATATAATTGGCCCTCTGTATCTGCAGGGTCTGCAGCAGCAGATAATAAGCAACTACTAATTAAAAATGTTTGGGGGGGTAATCCTCAGGCAAAGTGTCTAAAAAAATTGGGGATAAAAACAATACAACATAACAACAGTAAAGAATACAAATAAAAATACAGTGTAACAACTATTTATGAACATTTACAGTTTAATAGGCATTATAAGTAATCCAGAGATGATTTAAAGTTACCGGAGAATATGCATAGGTTATTTTTTTTTTTTTTGAGACAGAGCCTCAAGCTTTTGCCATGGGTAGAGTGCCATGGCATCACAGCTCATAGCAACCTCCAACTCCTGGGCTTAAGCGATTCTCCTGCCTCCGTCTCCCAAGTAGCTGGGACTACAGGCGCCTGCCACAACAGCCAGCTATTTTTTAGTTGCAGCCATCATTGTTGTTTGGTGGGCCTGGGTTGGATTTGAACCTGCCAGCTCAGGTGTATGTGGCTGGCACCTTAGCTGCTTGAGCCACAGGCACCGAGCTGGTTATATGCAAATACTATTCCCCCCCCCCCTTTTTTTTTAATCAGGGACTTGAATACACAGGATTTTGGTATCTGAGCAGCATCTTGGAACCAATCCCCTGTGGATACTAAGTGACAACAACAGGCAGTCCCTGAGTTACAAACACCTAACTTATATACAACTTGCACTTATAAATGGAGGCTATTACAGGTAACAGGTATATGTACCTGTTCCAATCTATATACAAATTCAACTTAAGAACAAACCTATAGAACCTATCTCATTCATAACCTGAGGACTACCTGTATATTGAAAATTTAACACTACTTCACATCTAATACTACTTTGTATTAGAGAGTACTTCCAAAAATGTAGAAAAGCTAGACAGGTATTTTAATGAAGAACCTAAGCTTAATCAGTATATAGACAGGGTGCTGAATAACAACACATTTATGGAACAACAGTTCTAACATGCACATTCTGGCATGAACCCTTCTCCTCCCTCACATACTCCTGCTCTCCCTTCCTTCTGTGACACTGATGGGCATCAAGCTAAGAAATGCTGTAAAAACTGCATTTACCAGTGAATTTCTTTCTTTCTTTTTTTTTTTTTTTTGCAGTCTTTGGCCGGGGCTGGGTTTGAACCCGCCACTTCTGGCATATGGGGCTAGCACCCTACCCCTTTGAGCCACAGGTGCTGCCCTTACCAGTGAATTTTAATGAAAGATTATAAAGCAAGTAATTTTTCTCATTTTACTTCAACATACATAGACAACTTCTCCATATCTGTAAGGGCCATATGTTGCAAATAAAGACTTCCAAGTTTATTTTATAAGGAGGAAAAAGCTCATGTTGATAAATCTTCATAGATAGAGAGTTCTGACTTCCAGTGGCCAAATGAGGTAAATCATAGCCAACATTTCTCACTCCCTGAACCAGGAACACCCAGAGGCCCAATACAGTCTTGGGTTCTCACTGGCCGTGCAGGTACCTTCTTGTCATTTCAGCTTAAAGGTCCCAGGATCTCCATCCATCCCCATATGTCTGTGTCCCACGGGCACCATCACTGGGAAGGCAGAACTAGCTATTGCTCTATTCCCACCACTCACTCATCATCTGGAGTAAACTGAGTTTGAAAACACATACCTGATACAGTCATTGAAAAGCTGTGAGATCATACTATAAACAGTACACAGACTTCCGAAATTTGGTATTTTCACTTAACATCGTCCAAGATCTTTCCTTGACATGAAGTACTTCAATGTTTATGAACATAGTCACACAAAACTAACTTTAAATAGTTTCATTGTAGTCTTTGAAATATATTAATAGCAACATAATCTAGCCACTTTCCTATTAACAGGCATTCTTTATTTATTGGCAGGTTAACATTGGAAAACCATGACAGGTTTTCCTTATTTACTGCTTTTTATTTTATTTTTTTGAGACGGAGTCTTACTTTGTCACCCTTCATAGAGTGCCGTGGCGTCACACCTCACAGCAACCTCCAACTCCTGGGCTTAAGCGATTCTCTTGCCTCAGCTTCCCAAGTAGCTGGGACTACAGGTGCCCGCCACAACGCCCAGCTATTTTTTGTTGCCATTTGGCCAGGGCCGGGTTCGAACCCACCACCCTTGGTATATGGGGCTGGTGCCCTACTCACTGAGCCACAGGTGCTGCCCAATTCATTGCTTTTTAAAAAGTCTCTCAAATAACTAGCCTTATGTGCTGATATCTGCATACATTTCTTAGAGTGAGTTACTAGTACATTGGTTATGAACTGTGAAAACTGACCCACATTGTGCTGAACTGCTTGGTCTGGAAAAATTAAGATATTTTATACCTCTAAAATATGCTCTGTTGCCACTATCCTTAGCAACTATCCTAGGCAAAAACAATCTTACTGTTTGTTTTACGTTGGCTCATAGCAACCTCCAACTCTTGGGCTTAAGTGATCTTCTTGCCTCAGTTTTTCCATTTTTAGTAGAGACGGGGTCTTGCTTTTCGCTCAGTCTGGTCTTGAACTTGTGAGCTCAAGCAATTCACCTGCCTTGGCCTAGTGCTAGTTTTCTTCTTAAATTTTCATATATCAAGGGTTTTATGATTACTAGTATTATGCCTGCTTTGAAACATTTTTCTTATCCCACTATGAAATTTTTTGTGCACATTTTCTTGTAGTACCTTCTGGTTTTTTTTTTTTTTTTTGAGACAGAACCTCAAGCTATTGCCCTGGGTACAGTGCTGTGGCATTACAACTTACAGCAACCTCCACTCCTGGACTTAAGCGATCTCTTGCCTCAGCCTCCCGAGTAGCTGGGACTACAGGCGCCCGCCACAATGCCCAGCTATTTTTTGGTTGCAGCCATCATTGTTGTTTGGAGGGCCTGGGCTGGATTCGAACCCGCCAGCTCAGGTGTATGTGGCTGGCACCTTAGCTACTTGAGCCACAGGCACTGAGACTGCAGTACCTTTCTGTGTTCAGTTTTTGGGGTTTTTCTGAGACACAGTCTCACTCTGTTCCCTAGGCCAGAGTGCTGTGGCATTATCATAGCTCACAGCAACCTCAAACTCCTGGGCTCAAGCGATCCTCTTGCCTCAGCCTCCTTAAGCAGCTGGTACTGCAAGTGTCTACCACCATGCCCAGTTAGTTTTTTCTATTTTTAGTAGAGACCGGGGTCTCACCCTTGCTCAGGTTGGTCTTGAACTCCTGAGCTCAAGGGACCCTCTAGCCATGGCCTTCCAGAGTGCTAGGATTACAGACATGAGCCACCATGCACGGCCTATATTTAGTTTTTTTTGCTTTAGTTTTTTTAAGAGATAGAGTTTTACTTTGTCACCCTTGGTAGAGTGCCATGGCGTTACAGCTTGCAGCAACCTCCAGCTCTTGGGCGTAGGCGATTCTCTTGCCTCAGCCTCCTGAGTAGCTGTGACTACAGGCACCCACCACAATGCCCAGCTATTTTTTTGTTGCAGTTTGGCCAGGGCTGGGTTTGAACCTGCCACCCTCAGTATATGGGACTGGCGCCCTACTCACTGAGCCACAGGCGCCACCCTGTTGTTTTTTTTTTTTGAGATAGAGTCTCAAGCTGTCGCCCTGGGTAGAGTGCTGTGGTGTCACAGATCATAGCAACCTCAAACTCCTGGGCTTAAGTGATTCTCTTGCCTCATCCTCCCAAGTTAACTGTGACAACAGGCGCCTGCCACAACACCCGGCTATTTTTGTTGTTGTCATTGTTGTTTGGCAGGCCCGGGCTGGATTCAGACCCACCAGCTTGGGTGTATGGGGCTGCACCCTAGCCGCTGAGGTAAAGGTGCAGAGCCCCTATATTCAGTTTTTATGTGCCATCTGGAATGTGTTTTGATTTAAGAGACAGCTTTATTTTTTTCCCAAATAGACAGCACAGTGGTCTAGCATCTTACATCCTATTTTCTCACCACTGATACAGAATTTCTAAGGCACCAGTTTTCTTTCTAAAAACATATCCACAAGAAAATAAAATAGAATAAAAAGGCATATGGTGAAACAGAACACATTACTGACTTTGAATGGTCCTTTCTGGAGGCAACCTCATGAATAGTCACTGTGTATCCTTTCAGATATTCCACT
The DNA here is from genome assembly GCA_963574355.1 of Loris lydekkerianus. Lineage (NCBI taxonomy): Eukaryota > Metazoa > Chordata > Mammalia > Primates > Lorisidae > Loris > Loris lydekkerianus. The sequence continues at coordinate 12,588 of CAUYPK010063515.1, forward strand.
GCATGTGTCACATAAATGGAGGTGAAACATCTATGGTGTTTCTAGTCTTTTGCTGCTTCAAACAGTACTGCAATGAATGTCATTATATATACTGCTCACAATGCAGACATAAAATCCCTAAAATTTTATATTTAAATATTTATTTCCAGCCGGGGGAGGTGGCTCATGCCTGTAATCCTAGCATTCTGGGAGGCCGAGGCAGTTGGATTGCTTGAGCTCACGAGTTTGAGACCAGCCTGAGCAAAAGCAAGACCCTGTCTCTAATAAAAATTAAAAAAAAAACTGAGGCAAGAGGATCGCTTGAGCCCAAGTTTAAGGTTGCTGTGAGCTATGACACCATGGCACTCTACCCAGAGTGACAGCTTGAGACTGTCTTCCCCCCCCCCCAAAAAAAGAAATATATATATATGTGTGTGTGTATATCTATATATTTCCTAGAAAATATATATGAATTTAATGAATTGATGCATTAAAAAAATAGGCCTCTTAATACTTGATATTTCCAACTGCTCTCCACAGAAACTGCACTGTTATAGATATCACCAAAATGTCTGAGTTTGATCTTTCTCAAATTTAGGATAACTGTAGGTTCTAGTGCCCACTTTGAGAAGTTAGGCAAAACCAGGGGAAAAATCTAATGGACATGAAATTCACTGCTACACTTATTTGTGACCTTCAGGGTTCATTTTGTGGGTGGCTACTCCAAAAATAAACAATCAAAAATTTATAATCTTGTAAGTTGACTTGAAAGTGTATATATGGGGAAATGAAATAAATGACAGACAAAAGTCTAGTGATTTAGGACCACAGATGATGTTAATCCAGCTTAGAGGCCAAGTGGAAGTAGGATAGAGTTGGAAATCCTAGAAGAATTACTTTCTGTGATGAATGGGAAGGGAGGAAACAGCCTCGAGTGAAGAACAGCACGTGAGAATTATGGAACAGAAACATAACTTACATCCTCTCTAGCAGGTAGAAGGCACTGATATGGAGGGGTCAAAGACAGCGAAGTCAATGTCACAGGACTGTTCAATCACCCATAAGGACCTATGACACATAAAAAAACTAAATGTCAGTTCCTATCTCTATATATTCTAGAAGATATGAGTAAGAAAAACAAGCAGAATAGGCCAGTATTGTTCTTTACTGCCAGAATGGCTCTGAATAGCCAGCCTATAAGAAAATAGGGGGTGGCGCCTATGGCTCAGTGAGTAGGGTGCCAGCTCCCTGTATACAGAGGGTGGCAGGTTCAAACCCAGACCTGGCCGAACTGCAACAACAAAAAAATAGCCGGGCGTTGTGGCGGGCGCCTGTAGTCCCAGCTGCTCGGGAGGCTGAGGCAGGAGAATTGCAGAAGCCCAAGAGCTGGAGGTTGCTTTGAGTCCTGTGACATCATGGTACTCTACTGAGGGCGGTAAGGTTAGACTCTGTCTCTACAAAGAAAAAAACAAACAAAAAACAAAGAAATTAGGAATCCAGGTGAAGTAGCTCACTCCTGTAATCCTAGCACTCCGGGAGGCCTTGGTGGGTAGACTGCCTGAGCTCAGGAGTTCGAGACCAGCCTGAGCCAAGAGCCAGACCCTGTCTCTAAAAATAGCCAGAAGTTGTGATGCCTGTAGTACCAGACACTTGGGAGGCTGAGACAAGAGGATCACTTGAGCCCAAGAGTTTGAGGTTGCTGTGAGCTATTAGGCCATGGCACTCTACCAAGAGTGATAAAGTGAGACTCTGTCTCAAAAAAAAAAAAGGAAAGAAAAAAGAAATTAGGACTATGTAGTATCATCTGTTATACTCTTCTGGTGTGATAACAGCCCTCTGGGCCAATAGTTTAGTAACTATTCCTTCTTCCCACCCCCAAAACTATTTGGGGGTAGGGGGCAGTTTCTTCATGTCTACTGACCTCTTTGTTCCTACATATATTTCATTTCAGAATTTCCTACTCTAAAAACTGGGAAACATAGTTCAACCCCAGAGCCATTTGTTTTATTCAACAGCCTTACTATCGAAACTTTGCTTCTGTGGAAAATAACTGGAATAGATGCTATAAGAGAATTCTACGCAAGATAAAAATCTATCACTGAAGATTTTAATAACCACAATTCAACAACTTACAGTGATTTTAAAGGTACTCAGACACTAAAGTGCCTTCTGAAATTAAATTATATTCTGTAAAAGGTAATTTAAATACTAAAGATTTTGAATAAACTCAAATAAACTACAATTTTTGTTGTATTGAATTAATACCTACCTTAGAGGTGGTTTCCCAAATTACTAACAAATCTCTTTCTCTATTTTACCAGGTCTTCAAATTGATAAAATAGGTATTCTTTCATTTGGTAAATACTTTATATAACAAAAAACTTCAAATATGAGACTTTATAATTATTTATTAAGTAATTCATTATGATTTTTGAAAAAAAAAGTTTTAAAATGTTCTGCACATGTTAACATAGGTTAGGCCATCCAAAAGACAAAGCAAAGAGTCAACATTAAGTCATGTTTTAGGATGATACAAATAGGAACAAATAACAAGGCCACGGTACTTGTTAAGTAAAGACAACCAAAGTAAACTGTACTTCAAATATGTTTATATAAAAGTGCATTAAAGATCACTTTAAAAGTGTCCATCTTTTCTTTTAAATGGGCATAGACTCATCTGCAATAATGTACAAATGTAACAAAAACTGGACTAGTAACTTTCTTATCTATTATTACTCTTTAATTAACAAATACAATTCCAACCAAATATGCAACCCAACAATATAGAATGAAGTCATTAGAAAAATACAAACCCTTCTGAATCTATATTACATTTTTAAGTTAAATTGGAAAATACAGTTTAGATCATATGAAACATGAATTTCAGATTTACATATTATCTGTATCTAACATTATTAGACATGGATTATTTGGCTGAAATGTAAAAATATGATTAATTTCTTAATAACAGAATAGCTAAAAATAATTTCCATTGACAGCAGTGCTAGTCCCTAGCAAAATTTTGTAAGCAAAACTTACAAGTTACTATCTATTCAATGCCCAAAATATGCAGAACCAAACCCTAAGCCCTTGATATACATTTGCCTTAAAGATAACTGCATGGAGATCTCACGTCTGACAATCTTTGAACAATCCTGTAAACATAGTCAAAAATCTGCTTTCTAATAGAAATAAAATTCACGTAAACATTACATATTTGATTTAAACAAACCTGACGGTTAAACTCACTTATGACACACTGGATCATACTACTAAGTATGTAAAAAGTTTTTAAAATATCATCCTATGTAAAGATGAAACTAAACTTTGTAAACGTGTTCATTTTTAATAGCTAATAGATGGTAGCTGCTCTTTGGTTTGGCATAGTCTCAGGTAGTGAGTATTCAAGTAGATTTATACCTAGGTAAACCAGGTCTCCTATCTAATTTGTTTTTAATGGCAATGGCAAGACCTGAAATTCGACTTTATTCTCCTTAAGTGTTTCCATAAATATTCAACTGTTTGAAGGACTAAAGATACTTTCATTTTCATTTTGACCTTTTCTCCCCAAATAGTCGATAGCAATAATACCAGTTGAAATACCAAAGAGGCAGCCTTCCCGGCAGGTACACATACCACATGTAGGCCCTTGCTGAATGGTCATTAACATGTATGAATTCAGCTAAATAATAATTAGAATAAAATATTGGCCATAAATGAAATCAAAGATAACTAATTAAAAAGCTTTAACTGAAACTTTCTGAAAGTAGTATGTTTAAACAGTATTTCCTTATAATACGCAAACTGTCAAAGTGAAGTTATTTTTGGTTGATAATTGATATCTCTTAACTTTCATTCTAGTTTCACAGAATCAAGATTTTTAAGGTAAGTTGAAATGAAGGCAAAAGAATCCACACTATAGTATTCCAGACTATGTTTTCTTTTTTTATTTCACTTTATCGCCCTTAGTAAAGTACTGTGGTGTCACAGCTCACAGCAACCTCCAACTCCTGGGCTTAGGATTTTCTTGCCTTAGCTTCCCAAGTAGCTGGGACTACAGGCACCTGCCACAACGCCCGGCTATTTTTTTGTTGCAGTTTGGCTGGGGTGGGTTCTAACCCGCCACCCTTGGTATAGTGGGCCGGTGCCCTACCCACTGAGCTACAGGTGCCGCCTCCAAACTATGTTTTCAAAGGGGAAAAAGTTTGTTTCAAAGGGGAAAAGAGTTTGTTTCAAAGTGGAAAAAACTTTCTTCCTTTTAAAATCCAGCATTAGTATAGCCAGTGGAAATTAGACAAATCATAAACCCACAATAGCAACTATGAAATTTGTTACATTAGGAAATGACATAGGTTATCCCTAGTATATTGTCTGGACTGTAGAAAGTACTCTAAAAAAATTGTTGGGTGAATGAAAAGTAGGGTCATTTTGCAAAATTGAGCATCACAAAATGTTAGAAATCATCAAGTCCAACTTATTCTTAACATCCCTCCAATGCAATCCCATTTTACACACAAGGAGACAGGAACCTAAATGCTGGTAAGAATTTAGCTCTGCCTATCTACTGGAAGCAATTAACCATTCCAGTGTGTGTGTGTCTGTGTGTTTAATTAAACAGTATAAATGAAGAGTAACATCACTACACTATTTATAGGCTACTGTTCTTTAAATTAATGCAGAATTTCTGTCATGTAGGTTAGATTTTAAAAGGAAAAAGGAGAAATAAAAAAAATGAAAAAAATTTGTTTTTCATTTTTTTTTGGTTGTTATATTTATTTATTTATTTATTTTAAAAAGGAGAAATGAGTCTTGTCAGAAAGGAGTTGCTGTTACTACATAGGAAGTCAGATTTAAGGTAATGCATTGAAAAGTAGAACTTTCTACTTTTCAGAGACTGGGGAATTTAAAATGACTACTCAGGTTAGCATTTCTTCCTGAGAGCCATGTTCTATTAAATAGTTTTTTGGCTAGTTTGAACTGTATTTTCTTTTCTTTCTTTTTTTTTTTTTTTTTTGAGACAGAGCCTCAAGCTGTCACCCTGGCTAGAGTGCCATGACATCACAGTTCACAGCAACCTCCAACTCCTGGGCTCAAGTGATTCTCCTGCCTCTGCCTCCCAAGTAGCTGGGACTACAGGCGCCCGTCACGCCTGGCTATTATTTTTAGTTGCAGCTATCATTGTTGTTTGGCGGGCCCAGGCTGGATTCGAACCCACCAGCTTAGGTGTATGTGGCTGGCGCCTTAGCTGGTTAAGCCACAGCCGCTAAGCCATGAACTGTATTTTCAGTCACTGCTTAAGCTGCTATAGATTACTGTAAAAAGTTTCAATGTAATTTTTAGTCATCAACAAATGAAATTTGAAAGCTAACTCAACGTGTTTTATTCTAATACCTTTAGGACTCAAAATATATATTTTTTGAGACACAGTATATGTTGCCCTTGGTAGAGTGTTGTGGCATCACAGCTCGTAGCAACCTCAAACTCTTGGGCTTAAATGATTCTAATGCCTCAGCCTCCCGACTAGCTGGGACTACAGGTGCCTGCCACGAGGCCTGGCTATTTTTTGTAGTTGTTGTTGTTGTTGTAATTGTCATTGTTGTTTGGCAGGCCCAGGAAGGGTTCTAAACCCAGCAGCCCTGGTGTATGTGGTTGGCACCCTAACCACTGAGCCACAGGCCCCGAGCCTCAAAATATTTTTTAACTGCTTATGTAATATCCTACCTCTCTATTCCCTTTGCTTTTCTTCTAGGCACTCCGAGCACTTCCTACTGTGTCCAATACTTCTACAGCCCATGTAACTGTGTTTCCCTGCCCATATGTATATACCCTTGAAAGTTTAACAAAAATGTTATTAAAAAGCAGAAAGAAGTCAAATTATTTCTTAGACTGCCATATGTCCTTTAAGCCTTGGGCATACACGATATACTACATGGTTGTATTAAAGCTTATAATTAAGCCTTCAATGAATTATACCAATGCATTCTACATTCTCAATGATTATATTTTGATATCTAAATCCTTCTGAGTGTTATTTTATAGCCAACAATAAAAAAACTTTATTAAAAATGTTGAAAAGTATCAAATAGTACTTATAAATTAGCAAATACCCAATTTTAAAAAGTGGTTATTTTCTTTTCCTTATACAGTACAAGCAACAATAAACTGGATATTATTCACTTTCAGCCACCATTTGCCCTAGATGTACTTTACTTAAGACAAGCTTTTACCTTGTGTTTTTGGAGTGAAAATTTACATGGATACTAAAAAACAACTCTAATAATGTAACTCAGGTATCAAAAAAAATACATATGCTGTGTTAATATGTGATGATAATTCATATTATAGCATCTCATAACAGGTAAGTATTATTTCCAGAGTAAAATTAAGTTACTTTATAGGTGTAAATCAATGTTGTACAAATGGACATTTAAGATTAAGGCATCTTCTGCTCTGGAGTAGCGCTTCTGTGAATTCAGCAAACTGTACAAAGGCTTCCTTTTTTAAAAAATATATCTTCTGTTATAATTCAATCATTTCAATCCATTGATTATTTTCTTGCAAGTGAAATCAAAAATGTCGGTCAATATTATGTTTTTATACACCTGTAAAAACAGAAACGAATGAATTATTGGTAAAAACAATTTTTTTTATTTCTGAATATATTTATTATATTTATTAAATGTTTCTGTGGATTAAGGTATATGGGTCATTATAAAAGTTTTGAGATACCCAAAGATCAAGAAATGTAAAATCCATGCAAATAGAAACAAATAAAGCCCTCCCAACACCAATAAGCTGAGCAAGTTGAAACATGATTGGAGGAATCAGAAACTGTGTTTCTTGGAAGTGACATAATAGACTATAAAGCTGCTAATATTAATAAGACAAGAAATGAATTCTTTAATACTATTCTAATAAAGATTATTACTAGCAGTAAATGAGGGGATATCCTGACTTTCTTCCCCTGAAGCAATATAGAATACATAGATACTATTTGAGAAGATACTTTTTCTACCTATAGCTATTCTAAGACTGGTGCAGGATGTAGGAAAAGTTCTCACAGCAATGTTAAGGGAACTGGAGCTGAGGATTACCAACAACCACAACCATTATTAGCCATTATTCTGCCTACATTCAGAAGAAATGTAGATTGAGGACCTGTCTAGGTACACAGTTCTAGCTCTTGGTGGCACAAACCTGGCCCACAACTCCCACATGCCGGTTCTAAAGCTCTTCAGGCTATAGCTCATTCTGCCCTATGTGACCCCCCACTCCCAGTTCCTGTGCCCTGACTTTGAACCGGGTGTTAGACTCTGGTTGTACCCCTGGACACAGGCTCTATGTCCTTTGCAAGCGCTTGATTGTTCATGACAAATCTGCAGACGAGGAAGCAGATGCTCTCCTAAATTGACACTCCAGATGAGAACCTTTTGGAAAAATGAGCTCCTGCCACATGGTCATTTATTACACAGCAGTGCTCTGGCTGTATCTTTCACAAACCACAAAACCATCAATGAACCTCTTAGATGTGGTGTCTTCTTCAGCCTTTAATTTTAGTTACTCTTCTCTGGAGCAAAAGTCACCTTTTTCTTGAACTAATAAGGTACTATTTATTGAAAAGGTTAGTTTAGCTGTCCACATGCCAGTCTAAAATAATTTTTATCACTTTCTTCATTAATTTACCAATATATATTTACTAAGTCTATGCTAAAAGTGGTAAGAAAGATGAGATTTTGGCACATGTTATCTTCCATTCTCTTTTATACTGCCTAAATTTGCTCATATAATTGAAGAGTGAAAAAAATTGAAATACAAGTTGTTTTGAGATTATGAAACATGTAAACTGCATTTGTTCAAGAAAATTACCTTTATACTGTCTTACCTTGCTCTTATTCAAATGGTTAGTTATGAACAAGTGGTACTCAATTTTCTATTGCCACTGTAACATGGTTATTTGTCCCTGTAAGCACATAATTATATATGACATGACCAAAAGAAGTAATAAAGTTTCGGGCTAAATGGCAAATTTGGCAAATTGATTATAGTAAAAAAACAACTATTATTTGAGCACTAAATAGGCTTACAGTGCCAACCACTTGTCTTCCTGTAAAACCTAGGAGTAAGTAAAGAGCATTAAGAAACAAAATTTTGGTTTTATGCTATTCTTGTGGAAATATTCATAGGCTTTAAAGATGTTAAACAGCAATAACTAAGACATAACACGAAGGCTGGGCGAGATAGCTCACGCCTAAAATGCTAGCAGTCTGGGAGGCTGAGCAAGAGTGAAACTTCATCTCTAAAAATAGCCGGGTGTTGTGGCAGTGCCTATAGTCCAAGCTACTTGGGAGGCTGAGGCAAGAGGATCATTTGAGCCCAAGAGTTTGAGGTTGCTGTGAGCTATCACACCACAGCACTATAACAAGGGTAACAAAGCGAGACTCTGTTTCAAAAAAAAAAAAAAAAAGACATAACACAAAATGGGCCAGGCATGGTGGCTCATACCTGTAATGCTAGCACTTTGGGAGGGTTAGGCACTTGAGCCCAGAAGTCTGAGGTTGTAGTAAGTTATGATTATGTCATTGCACTCTAGCCTGCGCATCAGAGTGAGATCCAGTGTCAAAAAAGGGGAGGAAAAAAAAGAAATACACAAAAAGGACTTTTCCCTTTATCTTTCTATTTATTTATTTATTTATTTATTTATTTATTTATTTATTTATTTATTTATTTATTTTTGAGACAAAGCCTCAAGCTGTCGCCCTAGGTAGAGTGCTATGGCATCACAGCTCCTAGTAACCTCAACTCCTGGGCTCAAGTTACTCTCCTGCCTCTGTCTCCCATGTAGCTGGGACTACAGGCGCCCTCCACAACGCCTGGCCACGTTTTGGTTGCAGCCATCATTGTTGTTTGGGCCTGGGCTGGATTCGAACCCACCAGTTCTGGTGTATGTGGCTGGTGCCTTAGCTGCTGGAGCCATAGGTCCTGAGCCATATCTTTCTTTTTAAGAGATGAAGTTTCACTGTGTTGCTGAGGCTGGTCTCAAACTCGTGGGTTTTCCCTTGATTTTATACAAGGGGTATAATGATCCTAATGAAGATCCTAAGGACAACAATTTAAGAGAATGCTTTAAGTGCTACTAAAAGTGAAGAAAGCAACGACAACAACAAATCAGAAATTTTAACAGCAAGCTTTTAGGATACTTCCTAGGGTTAGTACAAATTTATCTGAATGTCCCAAACAACTTTTTTTTTTTTTTGAGACAGAGTCTCACTTTGTTGCCCTAGGTAGAGTGCCATAGTGTCACAGCTCACCACAACCTCCAGCTCTTGGACTTAGGCGATTCTCCTGCCTTAGCCTCCCTCAGCTGGGACTACAGGCACCCGCCACATGCCTGGTTATTTTTTTGTTGCAGTTTGGCTGGGTCCGGGTTCGAACCTGCCGTCCTTGGTATATGGGGCTGGCGCCCTACTCACTGAGCCACAGGCGCCACCCGTCCCAAACTATTTTTTAACAAGGCAAGAAGACAATGACAATGTTATTACTATTATCAATAGGAACCACCTTAATATGTTTTAGGCTATAATGCTAGGTAACTGGCTAGACCATACGTAAACCCATGTCTCATTAAAAATCTACTTCAGTTTTATCAACTATTCTATACTGCATCCACAACTCAAAATATATAGCAGGGTTAAAAAAAATAAGAATCTAGATAAGCAGAATAAAACACAAACATCAACACCTATACTCTCCCAACTCTCTCTAATTCCTCATAAAAGCTACCACTAAACATGAAAACCTCATAAGTATTTTATTTCTCATATTTTCAAAATTTAAGATATCACAGTATTTTGATTTTTCCAAATTTATTACATCTGATGACTTTTATCTGAACCAGACAAAGGAGTGTTTTCAGGTGAGAACTATTACCTGATCTGCCGATGCCTTCTTCAGCTCCATTCTCCAGCCACTGAGATTCACTGTCCAACAAGCGGTTTTTTGATTCACTAAGTGGTTTGATAGGAAAAGGTTGATTTGAGCCAATACTGAAAAGAAAAGCAAATAATTTAGAAAACAGTTTAATGCTCCATTAAGGATACTTAATAAATTAATAAGTAGAAAATTAGTACTCCGCCTAGAGATGTGAGGGCAACTCATGAGATCTCAGAACTCTGAAAACTCTACTTCAAAAGAAAAATGTGCCCACAACCCCCCTGTTAAATGGCTCTCTAGACCCAAGAATTGATATTCTAACACTGCCAATAAAAATAATTAGGTAAAAGAAAAAAAGCTCCAGAGGCCAGTCTGAAATGTTTTTAACATATGTTAATCAAAAGCTGTAAGGTATTACAAGGACAGGCGAGGATCTATGTCTGTGGCCAGTACAAAAAAATTACCTGTCATTTCCCAAGTTTTCTGCTTTCTACCTCTGCAGTTTAGATCTAAGGGGAAAAAATGATTCAGTGATTTAGCGTAGACTTATTTTTCTAGTTAAGAGATCCAGGGAGGGAGGGAATAGAGGAAGGAAAGAAAGAGGAAAAGAGAACTAGCATTTGTTGGGTCCCTATTATGGGTCAGACACTGTCCTAGCCACTTTGTATAAATTTTCTCAACCCTCATAATTACCTTGGGAGGAAGGTATCATCTTTCTTTTAAAGAGGTAGAAACTGAGTCTCATAGTTTAAGCGACTTGTTCAGAACCATAACCTTAGACCTCGAAGCTCTAAGGCCTTAAGCTCTAGGTTCTTAGGCCTATATTCTTCCATTATTAATATGCTAGCTTGGAATTTATAATCCCGCTTCTCCTACAATTAACTTTGCTGGAAGTATCTCTAGCTTCTTTAAAATTTAATTTAAAATGAACTATTCAAATGAATTTAAGAAACAGTTTACTTGCCATGGAATTATTATGAGAAAATTTCCTTTAAAGAAGAATTAATCAAAAAACATCTGTATTTGTGAATTTTCATTATCATGTCTTGCCATCTATAATGCACACATTTTTGCCCAAATTTTTGAGGGAAAAATAAGGATGCACATCATATATAGGTAGCACTGATCATGACAGGGCCAGTCTGTCAGGGTGGGGGAAAAGTAGAACCCAGGGCTTCCCTGGGGATCACCTTGCCCTACCCTCCTGGGTCCACATGGCATATGGGGTTCTAGTTCCAGAAGATCTGGTAGGAGCAGGCTGGAGTAGCCTCTGGAGAGAGCAGTGGCAGGCCATGGCAAGGTGGGCCATGGATGTGCAGGGCAAGAGTCAAGGCCTGGGGTCCCACCCTGTCAGCCACATGTGTGGCCATCTCGGTCAACAGCAGTGGGGAAGGAAGGGCAACCAGCAGAGGAAAGGGGCAACCTTCACAGGCTACAGGAGGGGCTGTGACTTGCATGTTTACCAAGGGATTGTTAGCCCTCCCCAGATATATTTCTCCTGGCTGAAACCTGGTCACTTTCTCAAGGGTCATTTTCCTGGAAGGTTAGACTAAAAATATGGATGCACATTACTCATGGCAGTTCATTATACACAGCACATGACGGTATTTTGACACTGCAGCTAAAATTTGTTTATCAAGACGAATTAGTGACTAGTATGATGACTAATTTCTTTTTAAAGAAATGTAACGTAAATAAGCCAATATAATTAATTTTTTTTTTTTTTTTGAGACAGAGTATTACTCAGTTGCCCTGGAGTTGAGTGCCATGGCTTTACAGCGCACAGCAACCTGCAACTCTTGCCTCAGCCTCCTGAGTAGCTGGGACTGCAGGTGCCTACCTCAAAGCCCAGCTATTTTTGTCTCACTCTTGCTCAGGCTGGAAAATCTTGAAAGTGCATCTTAGATGTTTCCTACTTAGATATTTCCAATTTTATGTGATTATCCTGGTTTAACTATTAACAAGCAAGCATTCTCTACTAACAAGTGTTCTAGCTTGTATAACACCCTCAGTTAAGAAAAATTTTGAATAGAATTTCCCTTTATCTATACTCTCTTACTAAATTACTACTGCCTTTATCCATAAGATATGTATACATAACACACATATTCAGTTTGCTTTACAATCAACACAAAAAAGCTTAATGACAAGAAGCATACCTTCTGGCATACTCATTTTGGTTTGCAACAGAAACTTGTTCTGGGTCCAATCCAACAAGGCGAGTTGGAAAACTGCAACCATCACCCAAGCTGCATAATGAAAAATATCAGTAATAATTTGAATTGTATTAAATTAAATTGTCAAATTTAACACCAGTTTTTCAGAGGCATGGTTTAAAGAAGTTACTTGTCATTTCTAATGTTGAAGACATAAGCCTTTTTAAAAAATAATTTAAATACATTTAGAAATAATGTTTTCCATGCTTATTAAGATTATTATGCTTAGTATAGCACCTAAAACATAAGTGCTATATGTTACCCAAATATGTTATGCTATATGTTACCCAAATATGTGGGTAACTGACCTAATTTTCACAATCATTTATGACATAATTCAGGCTCAAACTGAAATTCAACATGTAAATTCCACATATTTACTCATTCAACAACATTCATCAATATTTACTAAATGTCTGAGGTTTTGAGTACTATTTTTAAGAACCAGGGATATAGCTGTGAAAAAAAGAGAAGAAAACCTTTGCCTTCAAGAAGCTTATGGTTTTTAAAAATACAGTTATGCCTCACTTTCATATTCTAAACACATAAAAACTGCATGGAACATGGACTTTCAAGCCATGATAGAATAACTGGTGCGCTTGACATGCCATTGTAAATTGTCAGAAACTCAATAGCATAAAATAACCGTTCTCCAAATAGCACAAGCTTCCTGCCAGGACCTTATCATCAGGAGGGAAAACTGAGCAGAGCAAGGCAGTTTCACTGAATTGAAGTGTCAGAGCCACAAGTTTTGAGAAACTGTGCTGGCTTGAATCTACAGAACAGAGTTAAGAGAGCAAGATATGCAAGGAAGTGGCTACAGAAATCTGTGCAGTACTATACTTAAGTCTTTTTTTTAAGACAGTCTCATTATGTCACCCTCAGTAGAGTGCCGTAGCATCACAGCTCACAGCAACCTAAAACTCTTGGGCTTAAAGCGATTCTTTCGCCTCAGCCTCCCAAGTAGCTGGGACTACAGGCGTCCACCACAGTGCCTGGATTTTTTTTTTCTTTTTTTTGTTGCAGTTGTCATTGTTGTTTAGCTGGCCCAGGGTGGGTTCGAACCCACCAACCTTGGTGTATGTGGCTGGCACCCTACCCACTGAGCTATGGGCACCAGCTATACTTAAGTCTTTTGATAAATACTAAGCTGTGATAGGATGGGCGCGGTGGCTCAGGCCTGTAAACCTAGCACTCTGGGAGGTTGATGTGGGTGGACTACCTGAGTTGACAGCTTCAAGACCAGCCTGAGGCAGAGAAAGATCTTGTCTCTAAAAATAGCTAGGTGTTGTGGTCCCAACTACTTGGGAGGCTGAGGCAAGAAAATCGCTTCAGCCCAAGAGTTTGAGGTTGCTGGCTCCGCGCCTGTGGCTCAGTGGCTAGAATGCCAGCTACATACACCACAGATGGCAGGTTCGAATCCAGCCTGGGCCTGCCAAGCAACAATGACAAATGCAACCAAAAAATAGCTGGGTGTTGTGGTGGGCGCCTGTAGTCCCAGCTACTTGGGAGGCTGAGGCACGAGAATCACTTAAAGCCCAAGAGTTTGAGGTTGCTGTGAGCTGTGACGCCATAGCACTCTACACAAGGCCACATAGTAAGACTCTGTCTCAAAAAAATAAAATAAAATAAATAAAAGAGTTTGAGGTTACTGTGAGCTATGATGCCATAGCACTTTACCAAGGGGGACAAAGTAGACTCTGTCTTGAAAAAAATAAATGAAATAAATAAACAAAGCTGCACATGTGAATCCAGGTAAAGAACAACTGGAAAGCATAGAGAAAACAATTCATAGAGATCTTACAGCACTGGGAGACAATGAAAAATCTGACCAGCCGAAGTAGAGAGCTCTCACTGTGCATATGGATTTGGTAGAGACTCCACTTTTATTGAAAAGGTAAACTAGCTCTAGAGAAAATGCTACTCCATATCCAACCTAATAAAGCTTAAAACACAGCCTCAAAAAACCTAAGCTAAGGTGACACCCGTAGCTCAGTGGACAGGGTGCTGGCCACATACACCCATGCTGGCAGATTCAAACCTGGCCCGGGCCAGCTAAAACAACAACGAAGGTAACAACAACAACAACAACATAGCCAGGCATTGTGGCGGGCACCTGTAGTCCCAGCTACTTGGGAGGCTGAGGCAAGAGAATCACTTAAGCCCAAGAGTTAGAGGTTGCTGTGAGCTGTGACACTAGGGCGACAAGCTTAAGACTCTGCCCAGGGTGACAGCTTGAGACTGTCTCAAAAAACAAACCACCAACAACAAAAAAACCTAAGCTGAAATATAACTTAACTGCCTGCCAAAACAAAATACAACATTTTTTAAAGGGAGACAATAAAATCTAGATACTCAGCAAAACATTTAAAATGTTCACCATTCAATTAATAATGAACTACACATGAAAAGTAACAGAAAATGTGATCCTCATAGCTAAAAAAAATAAGTCAATAGAAAACAATCAAAAAATTGGCAATTTCAGGCAGGGTTCAGGCTCATGCCTATAACCCTAACACTCGGAGGCTGAGGTGGGTGGATTGCCTGAGCTCAAGGGTTTGAAACCAGCGTGAGCCAGAGTGACACCTTGTCTCTAAAAATAGCTGGGCATTGTGGCAGGTGCCTATAGTCACAGTTACACAGGAGGCTGAGGCAAGAAGATCCCTTGAGCCCAAGAGTTTGAAGTTGCTGTGAGCTATGACACCACTGTATTTGACCAAGTCTCTACAAAGTGAGACTCTGTCTCAAAAAAAAAAAAAAAAAAAAACAAAAAAAGGATATAATGAAAAGAGATATTTTTCATTGTAAGATAGAAAAAAGGATCTGAAAAATACAATATCTGAAATAAATTTACTGGATGGGCTTACCAGGAGATTAGACACTGCAGAAGAAGAACTCAGTGAACCTGTAGACACAGCAGTATAAATTAACCAAAATATAGCAAAGAAAAGACAGACAGGGGAGGAGGAAGGAGGACAGAATAACAATGAAATGTGGGTCATTATCAGGCAATTTAACATAGGTATATACAAGGGTACCAAAACAGCTGGTGAGAGGAGGGGATGGGAAAAGGAGGGGGAATAGACATAAAAACAAATGAAGATGTAGCTGATAAAAATGATTTGAATCTGATAAAAGCTATGAATTCACAGATTCAAGAAGCTTAACAAACTCAAAGTAGGATAAACATTAAAGAACATTATTATTAAGCTTTTCTCTATCTAATAAAAAAATAGGAAAAAATATTGTATAAATGATCACAATATTCTGTATTTTCATTCTCAAAGCCCACAAGAACATCATTATATATTGTATATTCCCTAAATCTTAAAACATTTAATCAGAGAATCAGAGATTACAATAGATTCCATAATCCCTGAGATCTGCATTTTATAAATTACCTTGAAAATACTGGAAGTAGCCAATATTTCTTTTCATCACCAAAGACTTGTCTCCAATTTTTACTGCATCCAAGAGAGAAACCATTTCCATCAGGTCCATATGCAAATGTGGGTGCACGGAATGATTCTGTTAAACATATATATATATATACACACATGTATAAATTGATCTACTTGAAGATTATGGTGAAAAGTACCAATTTTCTTGTTTATATCTTTAATGTAAAAACTATAAATATAATTTAAAATAAAGAATATAGGCTTGGGGCCCATAGCACAATGGTTACAGTGCCAGCCACCTACATGAAAAGTTGGTGGGTTTGAATCCAGCCTCAGCCAGCTAAACAACAATGACAACTACAACAAAAAATAGCCGGGCATTATGGCGGGTGCCTAGAGTTCCAGCTACTCAGGAGGCTGAGGCAAGAGGATTGCATGAGCCCAGGAGTTTGAAATTTCTATGAGCTATGGCGCCACTGCATTCTATTGGGAGCAAAAAAGTGAGACTCAAAAAAAAAAAAAAAAAAAGAATATATTTGTAGCAATTAACAGATAAACTTCTGAAACCTATTGGAGAAAGAAAACGCATTTATCATTTCGTTAACCTATGTCAAAATAATTACCTAATATTTCTTGAAATCTACTATAGTGTTTTTGATCTTTTTTTGGAGGAAAAAGATATTATAACTCTTGTAACTTCATTATTTATGATCTTCCCACTATGTTCTCAGGGACCAGTATCAGGTATTTTGGATTCAAAGGTAAATCAGATGAAACTCTTACCTAATACAAAATAACAGTGTGATAGGTGCTAAAAAACTGCACTGGGAATATAGAGATGAAGAAACTTATTTTGTCTGCACAGGGACATATGTGTGTCCTGGGGTTACAGGTTAACTTTCTTACAAAACAGTTAAGTACTTAACAATCCCTTGTTTTGTATCTTGCTACATCAGCAGATATATAAATATCTGAAGTATAACATAGCAATGCTTCTCACATGGCAACAGCTCAATGTGAGCAATGCCACCATCTGTGTCCAGTAAGTATTTGTCTAATTACTTGAATACCTTACTGAATTTCCCCTCTAATACTTTCATTTTTAAACTGAGCCAAAGGAAAAAAGTAAAGGTAAATGAATGCCGATACTAATAACACAATATCTAAGTTTCACTAACAACTGACACAAAGATGGAAATAATGAAACACGTGAAATATGCCATTTCTTTTTTTTTGCAGTTTTTGGCCAGGGCCGGGTTTGAACCTGCCACCTCCGATATAAGGGGCCAGCACCCTACTCTTTGAGCCACAGGTGCTGCCTGAAATGCGCTATTTCTTAGTCTCAATCATGGGACATATGCCAGTCAAATGCCAACTGTGTGTGTGTGGGCAAAGTACATGAAATACATTATGTTTTATGTTGTAATAAAAGATAAGATGTGATTAGAAGAATTAAAAACCTTTTTTATGCTCTCTGAGAACGACCTTCCTTAAATCTACTTTCTTTGCTTTTTGTTAATGTTGACTCTTCCTATGGTAGTTTGTTTTTTAAATTTTATTTTATTGATATGTAATATTTTACATATTTATGGGGCACATGTATTTGTTACACGCATAAAATGTATAACGATCAAGTTGGGATATCCATCATTTTGAGTATTTATCATTTCTTTGTGGTAAGAACATTTCAAGTCCTCTCTTCTAGCAACTATAACATGTACAATACATTGTTGCTAACTATACCTACCCTACCATGCTACTGAATATAGAAATTCTTTCTTTTTTTTTATTGAGACAAGGTCTCCCTGTGTTGCCCTGGAAAGAGTGTGATGGCATCATAGCTCACCATAACCTCAAACTCCTGGGCTCAAGAGATCCTCCCATCTCAGTCTCCCACATAGTGGGACTATAAGTATGCACCATCATGTCTGACTAATTTTTGCATTTTGCGGGCAGACAGGGTCTTACTGGGTTGCTCTGGCTATTCTCAAACTACTGACCTCAAGTGATCTTCCTGCCTTGGCCTGCCAAAGTGCTGGGATTACAGTCATAAGCCACTATGCCCAGCCAGAATTTATTTCTTCTCCCTAATCAACCACTCTTCATCCCTGCAGCCATATGTCCTCCTCGGCTTATATGCTTATATGCATATACCCTCCTCTGCAGTCTTACATCACAAATGATGGTTAGATGCTACTTAGTAGGTGGCAATGCCTTAGGCAAGTGTGTGTTGTCAGGCCCAAGGGCCTCTTATCAAGTGGAGTGCTAAGCTTCTCTCCTTTCATATAATACCACAGATGGGTTTCTGAAAAGACACTGTATAAATGCAGAAAACAAATTTATTAAAATTTATAAAATATAGCCAATTCCTACTTTTATATGTAATGCATTATTAAAAACATAAAGGTCAATCTCTCTTCTTCAACCTTCTTCAAAATGAACAATCTATATATTTATTATATACCCACTGTTCTCATTGAGTCACAGTTAATTTTAAAACAGATTTTTTTCTATTACTCTATCATATTACTCTCGCCCTTCTTTAGATTTCACATTCATTTATGTTTTCTTTCCTAAATATTTATAATTCATTTTAATCTACTTACCTATTGTTGTTCTATTTTTTCCAACTAACCAGCAGTGGTAGCTGAAGAGTGAGAGGACACTGATGAAGAACATTGCAGACACAAAGAAAAGAAAAAGTACGTGGAATTTTGCACGTGTATTTGCCAGTTCATTCTAAGGAAGGAAATAAGAAGTTTATTTTGAGAATAGTTAACTTTTAATTTAGTTCTGCCTGAAGATTGCCGAATACACCAAAAGTTTGTCAGATAAGAAGAATAAAATAAGCTGGATGATGTATCCGAAAGCGACAACTACAAAAGCAAACAATTGGTATTATTAAACCAGCTTGCTTATTATATAAGAAGTCAGGAAGACTCATGTTAAAAACTGCTTTTAAACATTTAAAAATTTTAGCAATACTTTTAGTAATAAAGTGAAAAACATGAACAATTCTACCTAACAATTTTCTTTTGTACTTTATGTATATTCAAACTTTCCCAAACTAAATGTGATATATTAATTTTATTTTTTAACTTCCCTATTGTTGTTTTCAGAACACCACTGAAAGGTGCCATGCCCTCAAGCTACTTCGATTTCTACTTTTTTAATCCCTGTTTGATTCTACAGAGCCTTTGTAGGTAATCAGCAATTTTGACAAATTTACCATAAGGCATTAATGAATGAAAACAGCTTCTCTGTTAGCCCTTCATATGGCTGTATGCATTTTAATAGAAACAAACTCATCACCTAGAAGAAATTATATTTTTTTAAGAAAAGGTTTTCTTGGTCCTTGCTGGTTATAGTATCTATTAGTAGGAAGAAGAGAAAGCCTTTAATTGTTAGCTCTTAAAATCAAACAATATAGGTAATCACCTACTCTACCAGAATACAAGGTTGTCCTATTTGATTTTAAAAAGTGTTTACAGATTAAAAGAAGGTCATTAGAGTTAGATTATTCTGATGTTTACATTTATCTCTTTTCTTTCAGAGTAATTAAGATATCGTTTAAACACACCAAGCAATTCCTGTATTTTCCCCTCTTGTGAAGTACATTTTTATTATATATATATTCACTATAAATATCACAAAATAGATCATGAGAATGTCATGGCAATTATGTATTTTACCTTTGGACAATTCTCTGTAGATTTCCTGCGGCAAAGCTTGTGCAAATAGAGACAATATATTAAGAAACCAATTTTTAAACAAAATTATCGTAACCCCTAGTCTTATACTTTATGTTTTGAAGGAAGACTAAGATGGTCATCTATAACATTTTCTTAAGAAATACAAAAGAGAAAACAGACAAGAATATTTAGTTCTTCAAGCATATTTCAGGTAATCTTTAAATACATGCTTTTCCTCTTTTTAAAACAGAGATTTTTGTCTAGGAAAGAATAAAATGTCTTTAGTCAATATTTTTTTAATAAAAAAATTGTGATGAGTAGTTTCCATGAATTAGATCTACCAACTTCTTTCTACCTTCACTGTTACTGTCTTTTCCCAGCAGGGATGCTGCAACAGCCCCAACCTAGTGGGGCTGTGTCCACACATGCCCCCTCCTACCTCCTCCCAGTTTCTCTGCTCCCACTTGACTCCAGTGAAAGCCACAGTCCTTCCAATATTCTCCAAGGCCCTCTGTCATTTGTTTCCTCCTGGGTTTCCCTGTAGCCCCCTCTCACTCATTCTACCCCTGCCCTGTAGCCTCTCCACTATTACTCATCACAGCAGGGCCACCTACCATGTTCCCTGGGTCTCAAATACTCTTCTTTTATATAGCCAATAATTCCCTTCAAGTTTCTGCTTAAATCCTACCTTCTAAATGAGGTGTTAGCCAGGTGGGGTGGCTCATGCCTACACTCCTACCACTCTGGGAGCATCCCTTGAGCTTACAAGTTCAAGACCAGCCTGAGCAAGAGTAAGACTCTGTCTCTACTAAAAATAAGAAAAATTAGCTGGGTGTTGTGGTGGGCTCCTGTAGTCCCAGCTATTCAAGACGCTGAGGCAGGAGGATTGCTTGACCCCAAGAATTTGAAGTTGCTATGAGTTATGGCACCTTGGCACTCTACCCAGTGCAACAGAATGAGACTGTCTCAAAAAATAAAAACAAAAATGAACAAACAAAAAAACCCCACAAAAAACTCAGGTCTATACTGACCACTTTCTTTCTTTTTTTTTTTTTCAAGTTTTGGCTGGAGCTGGGTTTGAACCCGCCACCTGGGGCATATGGGGCCGGCACCCTACTCCGTTGAGCCACAGGCACCGCCCGTGACCACTTTCTTTGATAATGCCACTTGCTCCACTTGCAAACCTAAATCTCTTAGCCTGCTCAGTATTTATTACCTGTCTCCCCCTTCTCAAAAGCTCTGCAAAAGACAAGCTGCTTTGCCAATTTGTTCACTGTATACTCCAAGTCCCTAGAACACTGACAGCTATAGAAAAGGTGCTAAATAAGTGTATCTTGAAGGAAGAAAAGGGTAGATTTAAGTTTACTAGTCTTTTCTTACTCATAATGAATCTAAAACCACTATTCATTCTTTAATTAATAAATCATTGCATGAAAATACTGCTGAGTTTTCTGATAGAGAAATGTGAAATTTATGTAGGTTAGATTTCATTTATCTGGCACTGAATCCTCTCTGTTTAAATAGGGTCACTAAGAACAAAGGGCTTAGCTAAGGAAGACATCAGAGGCCAAAATTTACGAGGCTGAGATTACACATAGATAGTAGTGCTCTTGTCTAATGCTAGCAATGGTACTATATAACTGCTAATAACCTGATAACGTTTTAATGAAAAACCTTCAAAAATACATGTCTGTAAATACAATTGTTTTAATGACTCAAGGCTTTAATTAATATTCCTCATACTTATGATTATAAGTAGTAAATTACTTTGGAAAGTACCTGAATGCTGGAAAAGACAAACTGAAATTTAAATTCTGGCTTCCTAGGCTATTAAGTACATGACCTCAGGGTAGCTGCATAACAGATGTTTCCAATACTGAAAACTGAAATAATAGCAGCCCCTTCTGTATTAACTTATTTTCTGTATTCCTGTTGCTCTGGCATCTGGGGCATCACTGACTGGGAAGAAACTGCTCCTTTCAGGGAGAGACTGCTCCAATTCTAGGAGAGAGCAAATCCCTCACCTAGGAGCATTCTTTACTTTTCTTTCTTCTTCTTCTTCTTCTTCTTTTTTTTTGGGGGGGGGGGAGAGGGGAGACAGTCTCACTCTCTTGTCCAGGCTAGGGTGCTGCAGCATCTCAGCTCACAGCAACCTCAAACTCCTGGGCTCAAGTGATCTCTTGCCTCAGCCTCCTGAGTAGCTGGGACTATAGGTACTTAAGCACCTGACACAATAGCAGGTTAGGTTTTTCTATTTTTAGTAGAGATAGATATCTCACTCTTGCTCAAGCTGGTCTCCAATTCCTGAGCTCCAGCAATCCACCTGCCCTGGCCTCCCCAAATGCTAGGATTATAGGCAGGCAGGAGCCACAGCTTCTGGATAGGAGCATGCTTTTCATATGCAAACTAACCAATCCAGAGCCCAAACTCAGAACCACCTCCTCTATAGGCTCTCCTACCCTAGGAGATAATGGTCCTCTGCCCTATCAACCCAGGGCCTGACATCTAGAGACAGACCTTCACCCCAGAGTCTCTTGAAACTATTCAGACCAGCCAATCCTTAATCTGCTTACCCTGCCTTTCCCACAGAAGCCACAACAAAAGCTCTGGCCCTCATACCTTCTGCCCTCCCTCCTCCACAATCCTGAACCCTCCTGTGAGGACTGTGAGTAACAAACTACCCTTTTAGTGGTCTTTTGTCTCCTGACCTGCTAGCCTGACCATACCTGAATAATAATGAAACCACATTTTAAAACATCTTTATAGTGATTTTAGGAAGAGAAAAAGTGAACAAAAAAAGTATTTTTTAACCATAATAATTTCCCCTTCAAAATCAGAGATTGAAATGGAATAAAACACAAATACAATAAAAGTGGCAGAAGAAAACAAGGAAGAGTTATTTACATAAATTTATACTGAATATGTAACACGCAGAAATCATAAATAAAAAGAACTGCTTTAAGTGTTTTAAAACTTTGATTTGACATAAACAAAATGAATAAAACAGGGTTAGAAGACAGAAAACAGGGAAAAAAACAATTACAGCCTGTCTGTGACAGAAAAAGGATTAGTACCCTTAGAAGTGCTTCATATACTGTGGATATCAGTACTCTATGGAATGTATGCTTTATAGCTACCGTCTCTAAAAGATGCCCCCCCCCCCCTTTTTGAGACAAAGTCTCACTTTGTTGCCCTTCGTAGAGTGCTGTGGCATCATATCTCATTGCCACCTCAAACTCTTGGGCTCAGAGATCCTCTTGTCTAAGTAGCTGGGACTACAGGCAGCTGCCACATCTGCCCATTTTTAGAGACTGGGTCTTGCTTTTGATCAGTCTGCTCTCAAACTCCTGAGCTCAAGACATTCACCTGCCTTAGCCTCCCAGAGGGCTAGGATTATAGGCGTGAGCCACCATGCCCAATTAGATGCCTTTTTTTTTTAAATAAAAAAAAGTTCTTAATTTTAATGAAGTCCAATTTATTAATCTTTTCTTTTATAGTTAGTGACTCCATGTTCAATTTAAGAAATTCTCATCTAAGGTCAAGAATAAAGATTATATCTGTAAAATAATAAATACTTTCATATAAAAATATAAAACTCTACAAGAAAAAAATGGGCTAAGAATAAGAACAGCGAGTTCACAAAAAGACATGCCAATGGCTAGTAAGCATATGCTTGTAAGCATATGTAAAGTAAAATAAGCAAGTTATTCTATTTTGCCCATAAATTATCAGGCATTGTACTTAAGAAAGGGAGAGAATAATGATGGTAAATCATGGAGGGTCTAAACCATGTTTGTAGGTGAGGCATGGTTGTTCCTACCTGTAATCCTAGCACTCTGGCTGGCCAAGGTAGAAGGACTGTTTGAGGTCAGGTGTTCAAGATCAGCCTAACCAAAAGCAAGATCCTATTCTCTAGGGAAAAGAGAAAAAATAGCGGGGTGTTGTGGTGCACACCTACAATCTCAGCTACTCTGAAGGCTGAGGCAGGAGGATCACTTGAGCCTAGGAAGTTGAGGCTGCAATGAGTTATGCTGAAAGCACTGCGCTGTAGCCCAGGCATCACAGTGAGATTCTGTCCAAAACAAAACAAACAAAAATGCGAAAAAAACAAAATTGAAGAAAAAAGTCTATGATATTAGCAGAAGGAATAATCTGAGGCACTATTAATTAAAAAAAAAACAAAATCAAAAAAACCTATTTCTTTTTGTTGTTGTTGAGATACGGTATCATTTTTTTGCCCTTGTACCATGGCATCACAGCTTACAGCAACCTCAAACTCGTGGGCTCCATTGATGCTCTTGCCTCAGTCTCCCAAGTAGCTAAGACTACAGGTGCCTACCACAATGCCTGTCTATTTTTAGAGATGGGGTCTCACTCTTGCTCATGCTGATCTGAAACTCTTGACCTCAGGCAATCCACCTACCTCAGCCTCCCAGAGTGCTAGGATTATAGGCGTGAGCTACTGTACCCCCCCCCTTTTTTTTTGAGACAGAGTCTCATTCTCACACTGGTAGAGTACAGCGGCTTCATCATAGCTCCTAGCAACTTCAAACTCTTGGGCCCAAGTGATCCTCTTGCCTCAGCCTCCTGAGTAGCTGGGACTAGAGAGTCTACCACCACTCTGGCTAGTTTTTTCTATTTTAGTAGAGATGGAGGTCTTGCTCTTGCTCAGGCTAGTCTTGAACTCCTGAGCTCAAGCAATCCAGCTGCGTTGGCTTCTCAGAGTGCTAGGATTATAGGCCTGAGCCACTGTGCCTGGCCTCCAAAACACTTATTGAATGCTTTCCATGTATCAACTACTTATACCACTTAATTTAATCTTCACATCAATCCTGTAAGTACTACTCTAAATTTTAAAGATAAAAGGGAAAAAAAACTTGGCTCAGTGCCCGTTGCACAGTGGTTACGGCACCAGCCACATACACAAGGCTGGCGGGTTCAAACCCGGCCCAGGCCAGCTAAATAACAATAACAGCTGCAACAAAAAATAGCCAGGTGCTGTGGCAGGTGCCTGTAGTCCCAGCTACTTGGGAGGCTGAGGCAAGAAAATTGCTTAAGGCCTAGAGTTGGAGGTTTGTGAGCTATGACTCCACGGCACTCTACCCAGGGCGACAATGTGAGACTATAGTTAAAAAAAAAAAAAAAAAAAAAAAAAAATCTAACTTATCTTTTTCTTTTTCTCACTTAGTTACCCTGGAGTTGAGCTAATAAGAACCTCAAACTCTTGGGCTTAAGTGATTCTCTTGCCTCACAGCATCCCGAATAGCTGGAATACAGGCACCCACCACAATGCCCAGCTATCAAGTTTAAGTATCTTGACTGGCTATTCTTTCAGTTAATATTTATAGGACACCTACTATCTGCTAGCCAATATTCTTAGTGATAGAGATATATTAATAAATAAAAGAGAGAAAAACCCTATGGAGATTAGATTATGGCAAATATTTAACAAATACATACATGGTATTTACATGTAAACAAAGCTAACATTTTTTCCTAGCATACTACCCTGATTATAAGTTTTATAAAGGAATAACAATAACTCAAAGATGACATTAATTTTTTTTTAGCCTGGCAATTAATGATTTGTAGATTTTATTCTCATTATGAGACATCCTGATTTTTATGATCTTTATCATTTCTGATGATTCAATAAATAATGAGTGGAACCTGGGGACTAGGCTGAGTTATTGTGAACACTGCAGGGACCCACATGACCACCCAGAAACACATTAGAGAGAGGCAAAAGAGAGATAGCTAAGAACAGAGAATATATTTATTTAAGGGAGCTGATAGGGATGGAGGGGAAAAAGAAAAGAGGTAACTATAATCCTGAAACTTAGAGACAGTGTTTAAATATGGAGAGAGTTTTCATTTATGTTTAAATTATTTCTAAATTTTATCAAAATGGCACATGCACAGAAAAAATAAAATAATGCTAAAAAGTTATTAATGAGAAACAGTGGTTCTCCACTCTTTTTTTTTTTTTTGAGACAGAGTTTCATTATGTCGCCCTTGGTAGAGTGCCATGACGTCACTGCTCACAGCAACCTCCAACTCTTGGGGTTAAGCAGTTCTCTTGCCTCAGCCTCCAAGTAGCTGGGACTACAGGTGCCCACCACAACACCTGGCTTTTTTTTTTTTTTTTTGCAGTTGTCATTGTAGGTTAGCTGGCCCAGGCTGGGCTCAAACCCGCCAGCCTCCTGCATGTGGCTGGTGCCATAACCTCTGTGCTATGGGTACCGAGCCTCTTTGCTCTATTTATAAGAGGCAGTTACTTTCAAAATGGTTGGTAGTATTTCTCCCTAAAATACATACTTCCAGGCTCGGTACCTGTAACTCAAGCAGCTAAGCCGCCAGCCACATACACCAGAGCTGGTGGGTTCGAATCCAGCCTGGGCCTGCCAAACACCAATGGCAACTACAACCAAAAACAGCTCGGCGTTGTGGTGGGCACCTGTAGTCCCAGCTACTCGGGAGGCCAAGGCAAGAGAATTGCTTAAGCCCAGGAGCTGGAGGTTGCTGTGAGCTGTGATGTCACGGCACTTTACCCAGGGCAACAGCTTGAGGCTCTGTCTCAAAAAAAAAAAAAAAAAAAAACATACTTCCATACCTAAGAATTTTCAAACTATGTTATCTGTTTTTAATAGATTACTAGAGGACAGAGAACACACCTTTTCCTGACTAAAAGTGAGCAGTATTCAGATCACAACCATACATACCAGGTCAAGGAGTCACTCCAACCACACCTACAAATCCCTTCTCCATGGCAGTACTTAAAGTCCTTAGATCTTGCAGCAGCCAGGCTTGGCCAGGCCCTACTTGCCACCAGAGAGTGTCAACTTGGACATGAAACCTGTCTAGCCTCTATTAGAGAAGACTGTTCATATACTAGTTAGGGTGCATCCAATAGCCGACCTTGCAAAACACTTCAGAACCAAAGAATTTCCTTTGTAAAAACCAAGAGGTTCAAGTAAAAGCAAGATCCCAGAGGAGCTGTTCCGGGCAGCGCTATTTGTAGAACATAACCAGAGTCAAAGAAGAAAACACACATGAGAAAGCACCGACAAAAAAATCACTGGCATCATGAAGAACGAGGTCAGATCATTTCCCACATGGGATAACAGTGTAGCTACCTGAGAAGATGAAGACTACAAAGAAATTATAGAAATGACAGAGAATTCAGAATATGTATAGTAAAAATGATGAAGGGAACTGAAGGAACAGTGTAACACCAGGAAAAGGAAATCCAAAAATTGACCCAAGAATTTAACAAAATACAGGACAAGGTCTCCAAGGACTTAGACGTAATTAGAAATGGAATAAAGGAGCCATAAAATTTGAAGGAGTCATTCAGGGAGTTTCAAAATGTAATAGAAAGTTTCAATATCAGGGTGGTCAGGCTAGTCTGTAATCCTAGTGCTTGGGAGACAAGGCAGGTGGATTGCTTGGGCTTAGGAGTTCAAGACCATCCTAAACAAGAGTGCAAGAGTGAGACTCCATCTCTATAGGATGAAAAAAAT
This sequence comes from Loris lydekkerianus, assembly GCA_963574355.1. NCBI lineage: Eukaryota > Metazoa > Chordata > Mammalia > Primates > Lorisidae > Loris > Loris lydekkerianus. The sequence goes on from CAUYPK010063515.1 coordinate 39,329, forward strand.
AGCCAGGCATTGTGATAGGTGCCTGTTGTTCCAGCTACTCGGGAGGCTGAGGCAAGAGGATCTCTTGAGCCTAAGAGTTTGAGAATGCTGTGAGTTACGACATCACAGCACTCTATCAAGCACAACAGAGACTCTGTCTCAAAAAAAAAAAAAAGGTTTCAGATTAAACCACGGAGAAGAAAGAATCTAAGAACTCGAAGATAAGGCTCTTAATCTAACCCACTCATTTAAAGCAGCACTGAAGAAGAGTATAAAAGCAGAGCAATCTCTTAGAGAGCTATGGGACTATACAATACCAACATACAAAATATAGGAATCCCTAAAGGAGAAAAAGAGATTTTCAAATTATGCTGTTGGGAAACAGCATGGAAGCCTAAATCAAAGATATTATAGCTGAAAATTTCTATAATGTTGCTATAGACTCAGACAATCACCTACCAGATGGATTTCAAACCCTCGGCCACCTCAGTGCAAACAGAGCATCTCATGGTAGACACACTGGAATTAATCTGGCCAAAGTCAAAACAAAAGAGGAAATTCTGTAAGCAACCAGGTGTAAGCAACAGGTCCCCTACAAGAGAAAACCCACCAGGGTCTCAGGTAAAACTTTACAAGCCAGAAGACAGTGGGCTCCCATTTTCAATATTCTCCAACAAAACATCTGCCAGCCTAGGATTCTGTATCTGGCAAAAAGTTTCCTCTTTGATGGAGAAATCAAATCTTTTGCCGACAAGCAAACATTGAGGAAATTTGCTACTACAAGACCAGACCTACAGGAAGTACTTAGAGCTGTACTATACACAGACCAACACAATGGACAAACAGAAAGACAAGATAACTGAAAACTAATGGACAAAGCCTAGCTTCCAGAATGGCCTAAGTGATAAAACAATAGTCTACCAAATAAAAAGATAAACAAACTCTACCCTACTTCTAAATTCTCTCAATAAATGTAAAGGGCTTGAATTCTCCACTCAAGACACACAGACTGACTGATTAGATAAAAAAGTACAAGTTAAGTATTAACTGTCTTCAGGAAACACATCTAACTTCCAAGGACATATCAAGACTCAGGGTGAAGGGCTGGAAAACAATATTGCAGGCTAATGAAAACCAAACAAAGTGTGCATAGCAATCCTCTTTGCAGACAAAGTTAACTTTAAAACAACAAAAGTAAGGTTGGGTGCTATAGCTCACACCTGTAATTCTAGCTCTCTGGGAGGCCGTGGCTAGTGAATCGCCTGAGCTCAGGAGTTAGAGACTAGCCTAAGCAAAAGCAAGATTCCTTCTCTACTAAAACAGAAAAACTAGCTGGGTTGGGTGGCACCTGTAGATCAGTGGGTAGGGCGCCAGCCACATACACTGAAGCTGGTGGGTTCATACCTAGGCTGGGGCCTGCTAAACAATGACAACTGCAACAAAAAAATAGCTGGGCGTTGTGGTGGGTGCCTGTAGTTCCAAGCTACTTGGGAGGCTGAGACAAAAGAATTGCTTAAGCCCAAGAGTTTGAGGTTGCTGTGAGTTGTGACACCATAGTACTCTATCCAGGGTGACAGCTTGAGACTTTGTCTCAAAACAAAACAAAACAAAACAAAACAAACAAACAAAAAAAAAAAAAAAACACAAAAAAAAAAAAACACACAAAAAAACCCACCACCACAATAACTAAAGAAAGATAAAGATAGAAACTATATATTGGTCAAGGGACTAATACAACAAGAGGACATTTCAATTCTAAACATATATATAACTAACATAAATACTCCCAGATTTATAAAATAAACCCTACTTGATCTGAACAATATAATAACCAATACCACCACCATAGCCAAGAATTCAATACCTCACTGACAGAACTGTAAAGATCACCCAAGCAGAACTAAATAAAGAAACAATGGACTCAATCATGACTCTAGTATAACTAGGCTTACCAGACATCCACAGAATATTTTACCCCAATACTATTGAATATATGTTCTTCTCACCAGCTCATGTGTCATTCTCCAATATTGATCACATCCTAGGTTATAAATCAAACCTCAACAAATTTTGTTTATTTATTTATTTTTTGAGACAGAATCTTACTATGTCACCCACAGTAGAGTGCCGTACATCACAGCTCATAGCAACCTCCAAGTCTTGGGCTTAAGCGATTTTCTTGCCTCAGCTTCCCAAGTAGTTGGGACTACAGGCACCTACCACAATGGCTGGCTATTTTTTTATTGTTGCAGTTGTTTAGCTGGCCCAGGCTGGGTTTGAACCTGCCACCCTTGGTGTATGTGGCTGGCGCCGTAACCACTGTGCTACAGGCACTGAGCCAGTCTCAACAAATCTTAAAAAACAAAAATTATACTTTGTATCTTTATGTACCACAATAGAATAAAAGTAGAACTCAATGCCAACAGAAAGTCTCATCCTCACACAAAGTCTTGGACTCTAAACAGCGTATTGCTAAACAATAGCTGGGTCAAAGAAGAGATAAAGGAGGAAATTAGATTTCTTGAACAAAATGACAATTGAATAGATTACTGTTTGTATATGGTATACAAAACTCAAGGGACAAAACTCAAAGCACATCTTCCTTCCTAACTGTCCTTTCCCGAGGCAATCACTGTCGGAATTTTCAAATATATTTTTCCACAGAAGAAATAAAATAACAAATTTATACTTGCCTGTTGTTTTGTTATAGAAATGGTAGCATATTTTATCCATTCTTTTGTGCCTTGTTTCTTTTACATAATAGATCTCAAAGATCACCTCACATCATTTGTCATATGGAAATTATGTCATATGAAAATTACTATTCTTTCTTAAGCAGTAGTACCACATTCCTTTGTATAAATATAGTATAGGTTACCTAGACCCCTGCTGATTAGATTCTAATTGTTTTCAGCTGTATGTCTTTAGAAATACGCTAAAACTTATAGAGACAGAACTACATTAATTGTTATCTGAGGCTCAGAATGTCACATTTCTTTCTTTTTTTTTTTTTTTTTTTGAGAGAGAGTCTCACTATGTCAGCCTCGGTAGAATGGTATGGCGTCACAGCTCACAGCAACCTCCAACTCCTGGGCTCAAATGATTCTCCTGCCTCAGCCTCGCTAGTAGCTGGGACTATAGGTACCCGCCACAACACCTAGCTATGTATATATATATTTTTTGCAGTTGTCATTGTTGTTTAGCTGGCCCGGGCCAGGCTCAAACCCGCCAGCCCTAGTACATGTGGCCAGTGTCCTACCCACTGAGCAACAGGCCCCACCAGAATGTCACATTTCTTATTGGAAAACTACCATCCATAAGTCTCACCAATTCCAAGGAAAGCAATTATTTCTCTAAAATTGGTATGTCTTTGCTAGAGTGTGCCTAAAAAGAATTTGGATCACTAAAAGAAGCCCGCTAGTTCCTGCTTAATATACATTCATTTACAAATAAACACGTAATGAAGGTAAATTGTAGCACTATCTATCAAATCTATTACAAATTCAATTAATACAATTAAAATAAACTATATCTACTTGTAATAAAGAATGAAGTAATTCTTTAGGAATATAGCATCTAAAAAGTCTTAAATACATGCTTTAAGATAGAAAAAAAGACTTACCGTCCAAAATTTTATAAAGTACTCTAATACTGTTACTGCCACGAAAAGGCAATATAATAAGGAATATAATAAAAACAGCAGGAAGAATTTGTAATTAGAAAATCCCACACAGTTATTCACCCTGGAAGAATAAAGAAAGTCACACTATAAAAATAAGACAAATTACATATTCACAGAAAGAGATTACAGAATGGGAGTTGCCAAGGGTGCATGGGGGAGGGGACGGGGGAAGGAAGGGAAGGGAGTTGTTAGATATGAACGGAGTTTTGCAAGACGAAAAAGTTCCAAAGATTGATTGCACAATAATGTAAATATACATAACAACACTGAACTACACAATTAAAAATGGTTAAGATGGTAAATTTTACATTATGTGTTTTTTACCATAATAAAAAAATAACAAAACAATCAAAAAATGTAATTATTACTTGGAAATGGGTCATTTGGAAAGTTGAGAGTAGTGTTATAAGATGTATATTAAAAACATACATCTATAGTTATAGATTTTATAAGGAAGGCTTGATCTGCTGGCTCATGTCTATAATCCCACCACTGAGGGAGCTGAAGCAGGAGGATAGCTTGAGCCCAGGAATTTGACACCAGCTTAGGCAACAATTAGCTAGGTATGGGGGCACACACCTACAATCCCAGCTACTTAACAGGCTGAGGCAAAAGGATAGCTTGAGTCCAAGAGTTTGAAGTTGCAGTGAGCTATAATGGTGTCACTATACTCTACCCTAGACAAGAGGGAGACTGTATCATAGATAAAAAAAAAAATTTGAAGAGGAATGTGGAATTTTAATGTTAATTATTAATAATTATTTGGGTTAATAATAACAGGAGATTTTTTAAAGGAAAACATAAATAATAGGTACATATAATATAAATATATATGTATATTGTATAGTGTATATGACTATAAATGATCAATCTAAAAATCTATGAGTAAATTGTCCTTCAAAATTTATGAACTCCGAAATAAGTTACTCTTAAATTCTCTCCTTCCCACCTCCTCACCCCCTCAATGCAATTTTCTGTTTTTTATACATACCAAGGACAGTGATGATCCATCTTAAGAACACATCTAAGAAACAAATAAGCATAAGAAAATCTATGCAAAAAATTTCCCTTAATTTTAATTTCTTATAATTTTCTTTTGACTTAAAATTTTCTCTTTATAACTAAATTTTATAAGAATAAACTCAGAAACATTAGATTAGGGATAATTCTCGTACTTCCACAAGTACTTTCATGTTTTTTTACTCTGGAGAATTCAGTTAAGCATATTCAGTTCCATTTGACAACATGAAATGACATTCTAATATTGAGATTTCACGTACAATAATTGGTATGTTGGAGACTAAATGGAATACAAATGATCCCTATGTTATTTTAAGCACATGTAGGTCATAAAAATAAAACTTTAGAAGCAAAAAAGGCAAAATATTAACAATGATGGGCTTGAAAATGATTATTTTTTCCACATATTTTATGGAAAATTTTACCTCATAGATAAGCAGACTGTATTTAAGGAATAACAACAGAAAACTCAAAATTTGTCTCCCCGCTAATACACATATTCTATACTTGTATAAAGTTAGACCATAGATTATCTTAAATAATATAACAAACGAGTAATCTAATACTCAGAAAGTTAAGTAGCTTGTTTGGTTAAAAATCAAGGTTTAGTTGGGATCCCCAAAATAGTGATCTTTCCTTCAACATATTACTTTCTCACATGCCCACAGATTCAAATTTTTTTCAAAATTTTCTGAAAAAAATGTCACAGATGGTAATTAAACAAACAATAAAATTCCTTTGGTAGTTTTGTTAGGTTTTAATACCAGTATTAACATAAATAAAAAACCTGTTATTATGGCCTTTTTAATCCAGTAAATAAAGTTATCTTTCTCAAGGGGGTTATTAATACTTGCTCATCAATATTTTAGACTTACCAAGCACAAGCACAGAAAGCATATTTAAAGTTAAAGAAAATTCTATCAATTGATATGGAAATTATTATCAAAGATTACTTCTGGGTATATTCTAATTTACATAACATTTCCATTAGCCCTGTGTACATAGCAAATAATGGGAAAGGATAAAGTGCTTTTTGCTAACCATAAAACATACAGAGTGTTTCTTCCCCTTCTGTTCTCCCATCACTAATTTCCACTGCAAGGTTTAAATGAAAGCAAATTAGTAACACTTACGTGTCACATGCTGAGCAATGATGTGCCCGATCAGGTTTAATCAACTGACATTTTTCACAATATCTGATAGCTGTATAAAAGAAGAAAAAGGAACATGTTGAAGGCTATACATGCACAAGCTTAACTACTTTGACTATCAAACTTATCTCTACTTTTCTAATAAACAATTGGGTAATTGACAGTTAATTTTAAAATAATGCCAAAATGTACTAGGTAGCTTTTCAAATGAAAACATCAAGAGACAGAACAGAAAATCAGAAATGTAGTTTGCCGCTGGGTGCGGTGGCTCACACCTATAGTCCCAGCACTTTGGGAGGTTGAGGTGAGTGGATTACCTAAGCTCATGAATTTGAGACTGACCTGAGCCAGAGTGAGACCCCCATCTCTAAAACTAGCCGGGCGTTGTGGCAGGTAGCTGCCTGTAGTCCTAGCTACCTGGGAGGCTGAACCAAGAGAATTGCTTGAACCCAAGATTTTGAGGTTGCTGTGAGCTAAGATGGCATTCTACCAAGGGTGACCAAGTGAGAAGCTGTCTCAAAAAAAAAAAAAAAAAGAAAAAAAGAAATGAAATGTAGTTTGCCTTCCACATTTCAGATGAAAAAACCCAAAGCAAATAAATGAGTCATACAATATCAAATACCATGGTAAACAATAGAATTAGACCAGAATTTATATTCACTAAGTCCTAAATCCAGTGATTTTTTCCTATTATACAATGCCTATGATAATAACAAAATTTGTACTTGAAGACATCTTATGAATTTTGTGTTTGAAATTCTGAAATAACTTTATTTAAAAAAACAAAACAAAACAAAACTTTGGCCGGGCGCAGTGGCTCACACCTGTAATCCTAGCACTCTGGGAAGCTGAGGCAAGTGGAATGCTTGAGCTCACGAGTTTGAGACCAGCCCGAGCCTGAGAGAGACCTTGTCTCTTAAAAAAAAATGGTGGGTGCCTGTAATGGCAGCTACTAGGGAGGCTAAGGCAAGAGAATCATTTGAGCCCAAGAGTTTCAGGTTGCTGTGAGCTATGATGCCACAGCACTACTAAGGGAGACAAAGTGAGACTCTGCCTCAAAAAAAATTTTTTTTAATTAAATTAAAACAAACAAACAAAAAACAAAGAAAACTTTTTATCTCCTATCCCTACCTCACACAAAGAGCAAAATTGAAGTCAGGCAGAGTGTGGTGGCTTTCACCTATAATCTAGCATTCTAAAAGGCTGTGGCAGGAGGATCCCTCAGGAGTTTGAGACCACCCTGAGCAAGATTGTGATCCCATTTCTACAAAAAACTGAAAAACTATCCAGGTGTGGGGGCACACACCTGGCTTGGTGGTGCATGTCTGTAGTCCCAGCTGCTCAGGAGGTTGATGGAGGAAAATCACTTCAGCCCAGAAGTTTGAGGTTGCTGTGAGGCTAGGATGATGCCATGGCACTCTAGCCCGGGCAACAGAGCAAAACTCCTTTCTCCATAAAAAATAAAATAAAATAAAAAATAATATAAAATTGGGTTTTGACAACCATAGAACACAAAAATGCAAACACATTAAATGGAAAAAAGAGGCAAATCATACAATACATATCACTCCTTGACTAAAGTGATTCTCCTGCCTCCGCCTCCTAAGTAGCTAGGACTATACTATACAATATTAACTTTTCAACTCCAAAAGGAAAAGAACTTTTTTTGTGTATTTATGCTTCTATATACCATATCCCAATGCATGTATCTTCCAGATGTGAATTAATATACATAAGAGAGAGACAAAGTATATATTGAAGCAATATTAGAAACTAGAGATGAGAAAAAGCTCTATCCAGGTAGTCAAATTGTATTGATTAATATCCATCCACTCTAATTGTTAAAATATGCTAAGTGTATGTCAGTTTTGCAATATTCATAGATGTGTCACATCTATGGCACATTTCTGATAGGTACACAAGAAAAGGTAGCTTCTGGGAAGTGGTGCCAAAGATGAGTGATAGACTCACTATTTGATGCTCCTAAAAATTTTTTTTAAATCATGGGCAGGTAATTCTTATGTAATTTTAATGAAAATTTTAGAACAAAGGAAATTTACACAAATGTCACTTATTAAATCAATTTTATTGATTTCCTTCTATAATAGCTTACCTGGTATAGGCACTAGAGAGGTAAAACCTTTTCATGTAGAAAGAAGACTTTAGAAATTTCCTCGTTTAATCTCTCCATTACACGGATTAACCCTTTGTGGAGTGCTCAGAAATGAAACTTTCCAACTGAGGTATATACCAATTCCAACACCCTTTAGGATACATGCCACACTATCGGATGTTCTTTTGGATTCTTACTAATCAAAATAATTCACTCAGAAACATTAGATTTGAATCAATAAAATTGGTTTCAGTTTAATATTTCATGTTTATATAAAAAGTAATATGCAAACAAAAGATTAATATGAAATGATAAGGTCTGCCAGCAATAAAAATTTAATAATCCTTTTTTATTTTTCAAGACAAAGTCTCATTTTGTCACCCCTGGCAGAGTGCTGTGGTGTTATAGCTCATGGCAACCTCAAACTCTTGGGCTCAAGCAATTGATTCTCTTGCCTATGCCTCCCTAGGTGCTGGGACTACAGGCACCCAACACAATGCCCAGCTATTTTTTAGAGACAGGGTCTCACTCTGGCTCAGGCTGGTCTCAAACTCCTGAGATAAGGCAATCCACCCACTTTGGCCTCCCAAGTGCTGGGATCACAGGTTTGAACCAGAATGCCCAGCCCAATAATACTTTTTTGTATGGTACAACTCAAAACACGGTTCCACACATAATCCAACATAACATACTATGCACTGATACTGTGTTTCGCTTTGCTTTTTGTTTTGTGCAAGCAACACATCTCCTGTGGGAGTTTTGCCATATTCCTTTTGGACTGCTATGCTTTTTTTTAATAGAGACAGTCTCACTTTCTCACCCTCTGTAGAGTAACAGCATCACAGCTCACAACAACCTCAGACTCTTGGGCTCAAGAGACTCTCTTGCCTCAGCCTCCCTGGTAGCTGGGACTACTGGTACCCACCGCAAGGCACAGCTATTTTTTGTTGTTTAGCAGGGCCAGGCTGGGCTTGAACCCACCAGCCCTGGTGCATATGGTTGACGCCCTAACCACTGAGCTATGGGCACCCCCTGGGACTGCTATGCTTTGATTGAAAATACCTTTCAGTGAGATGAAATTGATGCTTATCAGAAATACTTCTTCCTCCAGAGTTATATAATATGATTAACCACATGTTCTGAGAAGAATGGCTAAAAGACCACTAAAACTGATGATCTGTAATGAATACTGACTTTTTTCTTTTTTTTTTTGGAGACAGAGCCTCAAGCTGTCGTCCTGGGTAGAGTGCCGTGGCATCACAGCTAATAGCAACCTCCAACTCCTAGGCTCAAGTGATTCTCCTGCCTCCGCCTCCCAAGTAGCTGGGACTACAGGCACCCGCCACAACGCCCAGCTATTTTTTGTTGCAGCCATCATTGTTGTTTGGCGGGCCCGGGCTGGATTCGAAACCACCAGCTCAGGTGTATGTGGCTGGCACCTTAGCCGCTTGAGCCACAGGTGCCATATTGACTTTTATTCCTGAATGTTGACATTAAAATCATATATTTTTAGATTCAAATTTTCTCTCCGTTGAAGTTACTGAGGTCCTATACTTTCGTTTTCCAAATCAGTTTCTGAGGTACTTGATCGTTAACATTTCTTGTGAGAAGTATTTTTAAAGCTACCTCTATATCCAAATTCTCCGACAGTGGCAAAGTCTACTGAACTAGATGATTCCTTGAATTTATCATACTCCATGTTTACATATACTCCCATAAGAATCCACTATTTGTACAAATTACTTCAGGCACAACTGTGAAAAATGCTGAGAATGAACTGTAAGATAATTACAGACTCAAGTCAGGTAACACACCAATAACGCACAGTCAAGCTTTTGTTTGCAAAATGAACACCTGTAGGCGTTGTTTACACCAAACAAACTTTTTTTTAAATTTCAGATTAATATGTGGGATACAAACAATTAGTTTACATTGTTTGTGTTTGTTAAGTAAAGTCCAAGTTGTAGCTGTGCCCAGGAGGTATGCCATATACTCTTACATTGTGCCCATTAGGTGGGAGCACATCAATCCTCCTCTCTCCTCCTGTCCTCCCTCCCCTCCACTTTATATTAATTATGTTTTTCTCTTGTGTGGGTGTGTATTTGTTCATTTACTGGCTTTGAATACGCTTTTTCATTCTTGTGATACTTTACTAAAAAGAATGTTCTTGAACTCCATTAAGATTAATACAAAAGATGTAAACTTTTTCTTTTTTTGAGACAGAGTCTCACTCTGTCACCCTCAGTAGAGTGCTGTGGCATCATAGCTCACAGCAAACAAACTCTTGGACTCAAGTGGTTGATTCTCTTGCCTCAGCCTCCTGAGTAGCTGAGACTACAGGCACCCACCACAATGCTTGGTTATTTTTAGAGACAGGGTCTCCTTCTTGCTCAGGCTGGCCTCTAATTTGTGAGCTAAGCTCAGGCAATCCACCTGCCTCAGCCTGCTAGAGTGCTAGGATTACAGGTGTGAGCCACTATGCCTGGCCACTCTCTCTCTTTATGGGTGAGTACCGTATATACTCGAGTATAAGCCAAGTTTTTTCCGGCACAAAATTTGTGCCGAGTTCAGGTTTTTTGGCACAAACTTGGCTTATACTCGAGTATATACGGTAGTATTCCATGGTATACTTATACCTCAGTTTATTAATCCATTTACCGGTTGGTGGGCACTTAGGTTGATTTCACATCTTAGCTACTATTAATTGAACTGTGATAAACAAATGTCCTTATGATAAAATAAAAAAAAAAAATGATTTTTTTTTCTTCTGGGTAGATACCTAGTAAAGGGATTGTGGACAAACATCTTCTACTGAACTCCTAAAGGCATTGTTCTCACCAAATGAACATCTTGTTTGAATGTCTATCATCACTGTTCACAGTCAAAAGGTTAAAAACACTCCAAAAACTTAAGAGAAAGTACACTATCCAAAGTTGTATGGCTAAAGGAGTGGTAACACCAAGACAAAAAGCTGAGTGTTATTTTCCCTTTCCTCTATACCTCCTTAACTCAACATTCTGATGTGGCAGGGTCTGTGAAATTAACTAGGGCTCTGAGATGGGATTAAACCAAATAGACCCTGGGGTGGTGCCTGTGGCTCAGTAAGGTGCTGCCCCAAATACCAAGGGTGGTGGGTTCCAAACCCAGCCCTGGTGCAACAAAAAAATAGCTGAGGCAAGAGAATCACCTAAACCCAAGAGCTGGAGGTTGCTGTGAGCTGTGACGCCAGGGCACTATACCAAAGGTGACAAAGTGAGACTCTGTCTCAAAAAAAAAAAAAAAAAAAAAAAAAGACCCTGAACAAAGATAAGACCTGATGACTGAGTAGACTGAAATGAAGTACAAGCAGCAATCAAAGGAAGTTTTAGTTTTCTTTCTTTTTTTTTTTTTTGAGACAGAGTTTCACTTTGTTGCCTTTGGTAGAGTGCCATGGAATCACAGCTCATAGCAACCTCAAACCCTCAAAAGGGTTTCAGCCATTCTCTTGCCTCAACCTCCCAAGTCGCTTAGTCTACAGGTGCCCACCATAACACCCAGCTATTTTGTTATTGTTGTAGTTGTCATTGTTGTTTAGCAGGCCCAGGCTGGGTTCTAATCTGGCAGCCCCCACCACCACCACCACCGTGTATATGGCCGGCACCCTAACCACTGAGCTACAGGCACCAAGCTAAAATTTCAGGGTTTTTTTTTTTTTTGAGACAGAGTCTCACTATGTCACCCTCGGTAGAGTGCCATGGCATCATAGCTCACAGCAACCTCAAACTCTTGGGCTTAAGTGATTCTCTTGCCTCCTCAAGCCTCCCAGTAGCTGGGACTACAGGTGCCTGCCACAACACCCGGCTATTCTGTCATTTTTTTGTTGCAGCAGTTATTGTTGTTTCAGCTGGCCTGGGCTGGATTCGAACCCCCCAGTCTTGGTGTATATGGCCACTATGCTACGGTATCCGAGCCATGAAATTTCAGTTTTTCATCTAGGGTGGCAGGCTGGGCATGGTGACTCACACCTGTAATCCTACCACCCTGGGAGGCCAAGGTGGGTGGGTTTGCCTGAGCTCAAGAGTTCGAGATCAGCCAGAGCAAGAATGAGATCCCATCTCTAAAAATAGCCAGGCATTGTGGTAGGCACCTGTAGTCTCAGCTACTCTGGAGACTGAGGCAAGAGAATAGTTTGAGCCTAAGAGTTTGAGGTTGCTGTGAATTAAGATGCCATAGCACTCTACCGAGGATAACAAAGTGAAACTTTGTTTCAAAAGAAAAAAAAATCTAGGGTGGCTTAAAGAGTAACGGGGCCAAGGACAGAAATTGTGCTGGATTTGGGATAGGGTGGTAGGGTGTTTTTCATTCATTCATTCGACAAATAATTAAAGTATTTCTACCATGTGACAAATCCTGCCAGAAGTTGAGAATATAAAGGTGAATAGGCAGATTTTTGCCTCTTGCCCCTTTGGTATTAGATTTTAAACAATGAATCCACTTTTGTATGAGCTGAAAGCTTTGGATAATAGGCCATTCAACCTAATGGAAACTGGAAACAAATAAGACTGGAACTCTGATATGTAGAGATGAATTAAAAGTAAAAGACACATGTCAAGGTAAATGATGAAGGCTTCATCATGGCTACTGCAAGTATTGGTCTACAGGTCCTACTCTGAAACAATAGAGTTGTTGCAAGGGCACTATACTCTATTGGGTGCAACTAATCACAGGCCACTCTGCAGACACGCAATTCTTGCATGCAGCTACAACTCCACCGCTCTGCATAACATACAAGACATATATACCTTTTTTTTGGACACAGAGTCTCATTCCATCACCCTTGGTAGAGTGCCTTGATATCATAACAGCTCACAGCAACCTCAAATTCTTGAATTCAAGCAATCCTCTTGCCTCAGCCTCCTGAGTAGCTGGGACTACAGGCACCTATCACCACACCTGGCTAGTTTTTTCTATTTTTAGTAGAGATGAGGTCTCACTCTTTTTCTGGCTGGTCTTGAATTTCTGAGCTCAAGCAATCCACCTGCCTCAGTCTCCCAGAGTGCTAGGATTACAGGCTCAAGACAGACTTTAGAATGTGAGTGCTGGTATGATAATATAGTGGAACTTTTTCTAATCCTCTTATTAAGAAGGTAACTCATTAGTGACAACTATTAAAGAAAAATAAATATGAAACTCATTAAACTAAAGATCATGATATTCAGATATTAGAATTCCACAGTCAATGACAGCCGAAAGGACATTACAGAAAGAACAGGGGCAAGGCACCTTTGTAAAGTTAAGAAATAGAAGAAGAATATAAAAAAAGTGGAAAGAAAAAAAAAATCCAAGGACACAAGCACAGAACCAAAACAGAAAAATACTAAGAGGAAAGCTTTCTGAGAAGTAAGAATGACAAAAGGCCACTGAACCTGGTTAGGGAGAATGAAAACCTGCTGCCTGGAATTTGATGAAAGGAAATGAGACCCTGGGTATACAACACATAAAAGATCTATAACCAAAGGGAAAACAAAATAGAGGTCAATCACAGTGGCTTATGCTTATAATCCTAACACTCTGGGAGGCCAAGGGAGGATAATCCCTTGAGCTCATGAGTTTAAGACCAGACTGATAAGAATTGGTCTTGTCAATTCTCCAGTAAAAATATAAAAATCAGCCAGCTGTTATGGTGGGTACCTGTAGTCCCAGCTGCTTGGAAGGCTAAGGCAGGAGGATCACTTGAGCTCAGAGGCGTTAGGTTGCAGTGAACTATGACAACACCACTGCACTCCAGCCCAGGTGACAGAGATCCTGTCTCCCCAAAAACTAAAAGTAAAAATAAATCACTTCTTATTAAACCAAACAGAAATAGAGAAATGTGTTGAAAAGAGAGGGACATTGAATTAAAACTTTAAACTAAATTTAGGGAGCAGAAAATAATCACTACAGGCAGAGAAAAAGGTACAGAAGGACAGGTAATTTAGTACGATATAAAGCACAAGATTCACCACAGGGAATAGCCCCAATTCCCTCTATGAATGCAGCTCCATTATTTATACTAGGGTTACTTTCTTTTTTTTTTTTGAGACAGAGGTTTATTATGTCACCCTTGGTAAAGTGCCATGGCGTCACAGTTCATAGCAACCTCAAACTCTTGGGCTTAAGCGATTCTCTTGCCTCAGCCCTGCAAGTAGCTGGGACTACAGGCGCCCGCCACTACGCCTGGCTATTTTTTTGTTGCAGTTGTCATTATTGTTGCTTTAGCTGGCCTGGGCTGCATTCAAACCCACAACACTTGGTGTATGTGGCTGGTGTCCTATTCACTGAGCCACAGGCGCCGCCAGGGGCTGCTTTCTTCAATATGTATTTCTGTAATTTTGCTTTTGAAAGAATAAATAGGTTATTATGTCTATAATAAGAAAAAAGAAGAAAACCCAGCAAAGCGGTGGAATTCTGAGCAATAGAAATGCAGTATAAAAATGGTGCTCAAGAGCACAGACTTCACTTGGAGTCAGAAGAGAAGACACGACCCCAGGCCTGGCCACTCAGGGCACTTTAGCCACCTCAGTGTACCTCACTTCTTCATCTTTAAAATGGGGACAAGTGCAGCACCTCTCTGAGTTGTAATGAGGAATAAATAATCACAAGTAAAATGCTTAGAATAATCTCAATAGATTAAAGGCAAGCCATTATAATTAATGAAAAGTAGTAAAGCTTTAAGAGTAAAGTTCTTACATCAGTGGCTGTTAATCTTTTGGGGTTACTCTACTGCCTGAAAACTCAGACGGTCTTGCTAGGAATGAGCTACTTTTAAAACTATATGTACCCAAAACTGTGCATATGATCTTAAGGGTTCATAAATTCTCTGAAATCTTAGACCTTAGGTTAAAAACATCTAATCCACAGAATATAATTACTAAGTTACTGTAAACCAGATCTTTCAGAATTAAATGTAAAAATGAATTATTTTAAACTGGCCATCACTTACTGAAAATGAAATTTACAGAAAATTCCTTATTACATGCAAATATCTATATTAAATATTTTAAGTATATTATCTCATTTAATACTTCCACTAATTCCGTGATGTAAATATTACTATGCTCCTGCCAAACAACAAACAATGACGGCTGCAACCAAAAAAATTACTATCCTTATTGTAAAATGAGGAAATCAGGGCATAGAAAGTTTGAGTGACTTGCGCTGGACTAATGAAAACAAAATGTGTAATCTGTGTTTTCACTCCATATAAAAATATATTAGTTATATAAAATACCGTATTAAGGGCCCACCTGTGGCTCAAGGAGTAGTGCGCCAGCCCCATATGCTAAGGGTGGTGGGTTCGAGCCCAGCCCTGGACCATATTAGTAAATCAAAAATTAAAAGGTTGGTCAAATATCCTCTCCTACATAGAACCTTGTAGACACTTTAAATTCCCTTGAGGTACATATTGTACCTAGCTATACAAAGGTAAATTTCCTACTTCCTCCTGGAGCTGAGAAGCCCTACTGGGTTCTGGGGTAAGATCACCTGGATTTAAATCCTAGTTTTGCTCACTTGCTACTTGTATGACTTAACCTTACTGTGTCTCAGTTTTCTAATCTGTAAAAAAATGAGGACTATATTCTACACCTCATGGAGTTGTCCTTAAGTTTAAATGAGTTCATATGTGTAAAGCACTTAGAACAGAATAACTGTTAAGGTACTGTTAATATACTATCTGGCATTTGAAGCAATTAGTATAATATATAATACATAATTTAAAAGATTTCCTAATGTTAAATGACTAGTTTGGCCACTCATAGACTCCTCCCTTCATAAGACTCAAACCTAAGAAAAGGAAAGTTTGTACATCTCCCTGGAAAAGACAGCATAGAGGAAACACCATGGGCTCCATCCACAGCCAGGCAAAGCTCAGTTCACAGCCTCTCTCTCAGAATACTACTCTTACAAACTTGAACACATTTCTTCCCCTTTGTGTCTTTTACTTCTCCCCATTCTGAACACATTCTCTGAGTTTTTTTAATTACTCAGAGATGAAACACAACATTTAAATTTAAATCAGAATTTCCAAATGATGAACTGCTGAGAATATTTGAAATCATTAGCCATGAAGGCAGAGTTGAGAGGAAAAACAGAGAAGAGAGATTCATATGATAGTAAGCCCCATAAAAATCTATGTATTTATCTACATGTATCTGAAATATCACAGAAGATGCAGAAAACGGGAAAGTCTTGTTCCTGAAGATGTTATTTGTGGCATTTAATACACCCTGGCAGAACGATGCATATTTTAAAACTCCTTTTGGCAGGAAACCTGCAGATTTGTTTTTCTTACTTCTTGAAGTTGATGTGGTATAGATAGGTAAGGCTCTTGCTGCTCTTCTCAAAATTTCTTGTTGTCTTTCTTGACTGAATTCCTTTTCGTAACGTTCCTTTTCAGAATTGGACAAGTAGAACTACAAAAAAGGAGAAAACTATTAAACTGTAAAAACATTTTTAATTTCATGATGTTAATTATCATGCTCAGAAAAAGAGATATATCCAGAACAGGGGAAAAAAAAATCCCAAAGTATTTTCAATTTCTGAAGGCAAAAATTGTCTTCAAACTTAAAGGAGATAAATCAAGTACATTTTAACAAAAACTATTTACTTTTAGCAAATTAAAAAATATCTGCCCTCTACACTAATGTTGGCAAAGAATATAAATATTTTTGCATTTTTTTCACAGATAAAATTAGATTTCTCCACTAAAAAATCTTTATTTTTTTTTAATTAATTTTTTTTTTTTTTTGAGACAGAGTCTCACTATGTCACCCTCTGTAGAATGCTGTGACGTCACAGCTCACAGCAACCTCAAACTCTTGGGTTTAAGCAATTCTCTTGCCTCAGCTGCCCAAGTAGCTGAGACTACAGGTGCCTAACATTTTTTTGTTGTTGTTGTCATTGTTGTTTAGCAGGCCTGGGCCAGGTTTGCACCTGCGAGCCCCGGTGTTTGTGGTCAGCACCCTAAACACTGAACCATGAGTGCCGAGCCTTAATAAACATTTCTTATTAGTAAAAAAAACAATTGTTATTGAAAAGTTACTTTCAAGAGCTTTTTATTTTTAATTTTAGGAAAGATTTCTAAAGATTGACTTGCTTTGGGTAAAAGGGCTAGGATCCCACTATTTTCTCATGAAATCTTAATGAGATTGACAAGTCATTCTTTGACCATGTTTGCTTTTAAAAAGTTAACCAATTTCTATGAAATTGTCAAGGAAAGCATAGTTGCCCTTTCTCAAGGACAGATTCCTTGATAGAGCTGTTTCTTTTCATTTCTTAGTGTTTGTTTTCCTGGTATGGCTAGCCTCTGGTTTGCTTATTTAATAGTATTTTCCTTTTATGAAGTTCTCATTTAGTTGCTCTTCTTTCCATGTGCCATCCCAACATCTCAAGGATCCTCACTGCATGTAACTGAGAATTTTAAGTTTCTATCACCCTTTATTTTTTTTTAGAGATATTAAAAACTCTCATTGTGTCATCCAGGCTGGAGTACAGTGGCTTGATCATAGCTCACTGAAATATCAAACTCCTGGCTCAATCTACTGTTCTCTCCTGTCTTGGCCTACCAGGTAGCTAGGAATATGGATGCCCAGCTAATTTTTAAAAAATTTTTTGTAAAAACGAGGTCTCACTACATTGCCCAAGCTGGTCTTGAACTCCTGGCCTCAAGCAATCCTCCTACCACAGCCTCTCAACGTGCTTCAATGATGAGGGTGAACCCCCATCCGTGCGTGGCCAAGATGGCTCTTTGTCTCTCTTTTTTTAAAAACAGGATTTCACTCTGTTGCCTGGGCTGGGAAGTACAACCGTGTCCTCATAGCTCACTGCAGCCTCCAACTCCTAGGCTCAAGTGATCCTTCTGACTCAGCCTCCCAAGGCTCCCAACTGTAGCTGGGACTACAGGTGCTCACCACCATGCATGACTAAGTTCTTTGCTTTCTTTTTTTTTTAGAAATGGGGTCTAGGTACTTGCCCAAGCTGGTCTCAAACTCCTGGGTTCAAGTGATCCTCCCACCTGAGCCTCCCCAAATGCTAGGATTAAAGGCGTGAGCCACCGTGCCCAGCCTTATTCTCTTTAAGAGAATTTTAACTTGTTAGAAAATTCTTTCCTGACATGGCATGTCTCTTACACACTCGTAATAGAGTATAAAAAACACACTGTATAATGTTAAATACATATGTGGATGGGAGATGTTCTAATCAAATTTTATAATTTCCTTATAAAATTTGAACAGATTTCCCTTGCCTCTCTATTCCTAGCATGTGGCAGTATCACAAACCTCAGCCTAGTCTCTCCATTACTACTCAACATTATTATTTTTCCTTAAGAACTAAGGTAATAAAATTATGAAAAGCTTAAATCAAATAAAAATTTCAAGAGACACCAAAATTTTAGATGAGGAATGGAACAAAATCAAAATTAAAATATATTAGATTTTTGAATTAACACTATAATCATTTTTTCGAAATTACTGAATAGAATTCAAACTATGAAATGCTATTATCTTTTTTTTTTGAGACAGAGTCTCACTATGTTGCTCTTGGTAGAATGCTGTGGCGTCACAGCTCACAGCAACCTCAAACTCTTGGGCTCAAACGATTTTCTTGCCTCAGCCTCCCAAGTAGCTAGGACTATAGGTGCCCGCCACAACGCCTGGTTATCTTTTTGTTGCAGTTGTCGTTGTTTTAGCTGGCAGGGCCAGGCTGGGCTCAAACCCACCAGCCTCAGTATATGTGGCTGGCGCCATAACCACTTAAATTCAGTGTTCAGATGGCTTCATTTAAATCTATATTAAGTACCAATTAAAAGCTAGGCACTGTCGTTTTAGCTGGCGGGGCCAGGCGGGGCTTAAACCCGCCAGCCTCAGTATATATTGCTGGCGCCGTAACCATCTGAAATTCAGTGTTCAGATGGCTCCATTTAAATCTACGTTAAATACCAATTAAGAGCTAGGCACTGTCTCAGACACAAGGGATCCAAAGACAAATAAAAACAATCTTTGCCTTCAAAAATTATATTCCTACAATCTAATAGAAAAGTTAGCCATGTTAATAAAAAATTACAAAATACAAATCAGCATGATAAATACAACATTATCAATACGTTATAAGGTATGTTAAGAGCTCTGTTGGGAGGCAGTGGGGGCTGTTAATAAAAGTTTCTTTCTTTTTTCTTTTTGTAGAGACAGCATCTCACTTTGTTGCCCTCAGTAGAGTGCCATGGTGTCACAGCTCACAGCAACCTCCAACTCCTGGGCTTAGGCGATTCTCTTGCCTCAGCCTCTTGAGTAGAGACTATAGGTAATAAAAGTTTCTTGATGTCAGTGATACCTAAGTTTTAAAAGATAAACAGGAATCTTCCAGAAAGACAAAGAAGGAAAGAGAACAGTCAAAGCAATGGCAACAGCAAATAGAAAGCACAAGGCTATGAAAATAATACTATATATTCAGGGTCACACACTGCTTAAGTTCCGAGAAGCAATGGAGGTGAAATCAACAGACTTCAGTTCACTAAGGGTCTTGCATACACGTGAAATGAGCATCAGCTTTATCTTGCAGCTGACTGGCAACCTCTGCAGAATTACAGCCAGAGATGTGATGGCAACACATTTTCTTTACAGGAAAGATGACAGACACTTGGTGGTGTGCGATGCCTGACAGCTACTCCTAGGCTGCCTGCTTCTTACCATTCCTTCAGATCTTCATCAACCTGCCTGTTACATATTAGGTCTGATGCAAGGCAATGGGAACAGAGGAGTAAACAACAAAGATTTGCCTTCAAAAAGCTTGGAGAAAACAGCAAAGGTTTTCCTTCAAAAAATATTTAAGCTAAGACCTTTGTAAGTACCACTTCTCTTTGACTATCTAGTATTCCTCTCCCCTCCCCCCCCCCGAAGTAGCTTTCCTTTGTTACGTTGTATTACATTATCAAGTTCTTTTTCTAAATTTATCACAATTTATAATTATCTTATTTGTTTACTATCTATCATCTCTTTCTCCCTTTAACATGTTGGGCGGCTCCTGTGGCTCAGTGGGTAGGGCGCCGGCCCCATATACCGAGGGTGAAGGGTTCGAACCTGGCCCCGACCAGCTAAAACAGCAGTGGCAACTGCAACAAAAATAGCCGGGCACTGTGGCGGGCACCTGTAGTCACAGGCACTCGGGAGGCTGAGGAAAGAGAATTGCCCTAGCCTAAGAGCTGGAGGTTTCTATGAGCTGTGATGCCACGACACCCTACTGAGGGCGACAAAAAACAAAAAACATGTAAAGACCATGTCTGTCTTGTTCTTTTTATTCTCTGAGCCTAATAAAAGAGTTTGATGTACAGTAGGTCTTCAAGCAGTACTTAATGACTGAAAAAAACCCTGGATTCATACCTTACCATCCTCAAAGTTTTCTATTTGGTTACACACAGTCAATTCCCCAATAGACCTAATTCCCAAGCATTTCCCAACCCTCTGAGCTAAGAGTCCTCAGGTATAGAGAGCATCCATCTCACAGCTTTGTCACTGCTTATATAGGACTACCTTGTTCAGCACATTGTATGCTTAGTGAGAAAGAGAATCTCAAATTCTTGTTCTTGGTTGTCACCAGAGCTTAGTTTAGCTGGCCCCTGAGGATTTAATAATTAATTCAGTAGTTAGTGAACACCCACTATGTTGCAGATAGTGGGGGGAGGGATATAGTGGGGAACACAATAGAAATATTTCTAGCCTCACATAATTTACAATTTAATAAGGTGATGCATATAAGTAAACAGACAATTACAACACTAGCAATTAAGTTCTAGACAGAGTAAAAGGAGCATGCCATGGGAGGGCTATTAGATACAGGGTTGAGCAGTTAGATGAACTTAGGGAGAAGAAAGGGTGAAGTGAATGTAAAGGCTTAACTCTGGGCTGAAAGCTAAATGGATGCAATAACATTTAGAAAACATAACATTTAGATGATATTTATCATGTGCTAGGCTTTCTTATATACACTTTACATACACTATTACACATATATGATTAATTGGTTCAATCCTTATAGCAATCCCATTGGGTGCATACTAAATCACCCTCACTTTACAGAGGAGGAATCAGCTAAGGAAAGTGTTCAAAGTCACACAGCTAGTAGTAACATGCAGAGATAAGAGTTGAATCTGGGCAGTTTGGGTCTACAATCTGTATTCTCACCCTCTACACTATACTGCTTTCTCCACAGTACTACCGATCGTTTTTCTTATTCTATTCCATGTTTCCTGTAATAAGAACTATTTATTTTTTACACGTTAATGTTTTCTTTTTTTTGAGACAGAGTCTCAAGCTGTCGCCCTGGGTAGAGTGCCGTAGTGTCACTGTTCACAGCAACCTCAAACTCTTGGGTTTAGGCTCAGTGCCTGTGGCTCAAGTGGCTAAGGTGCCAGCCACATACACCTGAGCTGGTGGGTTTGAATCTAGCCTGGACCTGCCAAACAACAGTGATAGTTGCAACCAAAAAAAAAAATAGCCAGGTGTTGCGGTGGGTGCCTGTACTCCCAGCTACTTGGGAGGCGGGGGCACCTGTAGTCCCAGCTACTTGGGAGGTGGAGGCAGGAGAATCGCTTGAGCCCAAGAGTTGGAGGTTGCTGTGAGCTGTGATGCCACAGCACTCTACCCAGGGTGACAGCTTGAGGCTCTGTCTCAAAAAAAAAAAAAAAAAAAAACTCTTGGGCTTAAGCGATCCTCTTGCCTCAGCCTCCCAAGTAGCTGGGACTACAGGGGCCCACCCCAATGCCTGTCTATTTTTGGTTGTACTTGTCATTGTTGTTTGGCAGGCCTGGGCTGGATTCAAACCCGCCAGCTCTCGTGTATGTAGCTGGTATTTAGCCACTTGAGCTACAGGCGCTGAGCCCATGTTAATATTTTCAATAGCCATCTCTACTAGCAATTGATAAAGTAGGTTCCTTTTCAACCTAAAAGATTAAGAAAGATTAAGTACTAGATAGAAGTTTGTAACATAACTTTGAGGATTGATAGATTACTACCAAATGCCTGACGGATATATTTGAAGAATTTGATTATTCTTCAGAACAAACCATATATCAAACCACGTATGATTCATGGTTTACTTTACTTAACATTCAATAGAAAAAGTAGGCCAAAAATTGTATGGCATTATCTACAAATGTTGAATGTACACATAACATAATATAGAAATTCTATTTCTAGACACTGACTCAGAAAACTATACACATATTCCCCAAGAGACATTCACTAGAATAGTTGTAGCAGCCCTGTTTGCAACTGCCCTAAACTGGAAACTACTCAAATTTTCATTAACAGTAGACCTGGTAACTAAATTGCTTTATATACCACAACTGAATATTAACCAACAATGAGAATGAATGATCTACAAATGTATGTAACAACATGGATGAATCTCACTAATAGAATGTTAATGAAAGAAGCCAGACACATAAAAATATGTAACTGTGACTACTATTTTACTATAACTATACTACTACGTGATTCCCATTTCTATCAAGTACAGAAACATTCAAAAATAATCTATGTTGTTAGAAGGCAGGAGAGTGGTTTCTTATGAAGTGGGTAACTGGACAAAAGCATGAAGAGGCAGATACTGTTTCTTGAACCAGCTGGTGGTTACACAGTTGGATTCCGTTTGTACAATTTCATTAAGGGTATACTTAACAACATGCATACTTTTTTTGCAAATATGTTCTCTGCTAAAAAGAAGCTGATATTATTTTTAAACATATGGATTGTGATTTTTAATGAGTTTTGAAGAACTTAACACAAAGAACAATATCATCATCTACTATTAATGTGGCAGGTACAATAACATGTTAAGTTTTACCTGGACAAACCTCACTTAATCCTCACAAATGTCCTACAGAGAGACAGACACAATTATTAGCTCCATCTTTTGATGAAAAAATGAAGCTTGGAGAGATTAAGTTATGTGTTAAAGCAGAAAATCAAACTCAGATGATCCTAATTCCTCAGAATAAATTCTCAGCAATCTTGTTATACTAAATTTTAGGTGAAGGGGAAATTCAACCAGCTATCACAAGGCAAGAGAGACACAGTGGTAGGAGCACTTATTCCACAGAAATGTTAACCTCTATTACTTTCCAAATGGAATCTTCAATGAGAAGAAACACTAAAAAGCAATAGCTTACAGAATGTGTTTCATATAATCAAAACACTTTCTTTACTTGCAGCATATTTGTTCATGTCAGAGAAAATACAAATGTTAAGAGAGTTTCTAGACCCTATCTGAGAACAAGCTGAAGACTAACATTCACAGTATGGGAGTTACCAAGCAATCTTATGAATGGAAACAGAACAAATGCATTATGTAAAATTTTAACAATGGCAACACAAGGGAAAATAATTCCATAATCAGTTAAAGCATTTGGTAATTTACCAACATTAAATTTACCTCTTTGGAGGGGGAAGCGGGAGATGTGAAAATTGTCATCCAATAGGACCATACAAACATAACAAAGAACAGATGGAAAGCCACAAGGTAAACAACGGTCTTTCCTGGTAAATAAAAACAAATAACATTTCATTGAATCCAGGTGAAAACAGGAAAAAGCATTACATTAAAACACAATACAGTATTTGGATCAGGAGGAATCTGATAAAAAATTTAATTAAAAGCTAGTGAAATATCAAGTATATAAACTTTATCTAAACACTGTAACATTATTAGATAAGAGGAAATATTCTGTTCCTACATTTAAGGATAATCAGCCTGGTCTATAAGTAAAGAAGAGATGAGATTTGAGATAAGTTTTCATTTTATTAAGTTGCTGAGGGTTTAAGCTAAAAACACTTTCTTAATTCTTCATTCTATATTTCAAGTTTTTGAAGCATAAAGTTAATTTTAAATGACCTAAAAAATATTTAACAGAATACATCACTAAGAACATGAAATTCAAGGAGGTGTAAACTCTAAGTAAACAAAGGAAGTTACCATCACCTTGAATAATGAATAAATCTGAATAACTCAATCCCTACGCTGTTTAAAAAAAGTACCCTGAATTTCATTCACCTATTCCACACAAGCTAAAAAGAAAAACTTCTATGCATTTTGAATTTCTACCACAACTGTTTGCTAAGGGATTAGTGTTTAACATTCCAACATCTTCATCTCCAAACTGAACTCACTTAAACCTTTTTGCTGTGTTCTGTAGTTTTATTTTACTTGGATTTTAAAGAAGTAGGACTGGTTTCCACAAGGAAGAACTGTTTTGTTTTCTTTTGTTTGAGACAGAGTCTCACTTTGTCACCCTTGTCAGAGTGCTGTGATGTCACAGCTCAACAGCAACGTCAAACTCTTGGGCTTAAGCAATTCTCTTGCCTCAGACTCCCAAGTAGCTGGGACTATAGGCGCCCGCCATAATGCCTGGCTATTTTTACAGACCATGCCTCTCTCTGGCTCAGGCTGGTCTCAAACCTGTGAGCTCAGGCAATCCACCTGCCTTGACCTCCCAAAGTGCTGGGATTACAGGCGTGAGCCTAACTGCCTGGAAGAACTCTTTTTTTTGAGAGAGAGTCTCACTATGTCGCCTTGGGTAGAATGCCATGTTGTCACAGCTCACAGCAACCTCAAACTTTTGGGCTTAAGCAATTCTCTTGCCTCAGCCTCCTAAGTAGCTGGGACTACAGGTGCCCACCACAACACCCGGCTATTTTTTTGTTGCAGTTGTCATTGTTTAGCTGGCCTGGGCAGGTTTGAACCCATCAGCCTTGGTGTATGTGGCTGGCGCCATAACCACTGTGCTTCGGGCGCTGAGCCAGAACTCTTTTACCAGGTGCTTAAACTTCCTCAGTTTGGAATGCAGTGCCACAAACTCAGTGAAGATAACAAAATAAAGACAAGCATCAAAGTCTGAAATTCTACTCATTGTTATAGTTCAGATCAAATGCTACTTCTGCCACAAAGGTCTGCTCCATTACTTTCAGAATTCATTATGCCTTCAAACTGCACTCACAAAATAATTTGCTTAGACTTTAATTAAAGCATTTGCTTCAGTTAGCTGCTTAATACTGCAAACACAACAGTGCTTGGCACACAATAAATCCTCAATAAATACTGGTTGTTGTTATTATTATTGCTAGTGCTATCCAGACATCTTAACTCTTCTCAAAATTTGCTACTTTTTCTTTTCATCCCCTATTTCAGCATTTCTCAAGTTTAAGAATGCTTAATGTTTGTGGCAGTTGCCTGTAGTCCCAGCTACTAGGGAGGCTGAGGTAGGAGGATCGCCTAAGGCCAGGAGCTGGAGGTTGCTGTGAGCTGTGACGCTACGGCACTCTACCGAGGATGACAAGGTGAGACTCTGTCTCAAAAATAAAAAATAAAAATAAAATAAAAAAGTGCTTAACGTTTTCACTCTGCACTAAAATGAGAAACATTAAAAACAATGTACTGGAATCTTTATAAAGCTAACGTGCATTCAATTTGAAGTGCTGTCTTTCCTTTGCTCTGAGGCTAGTTTTCCCTATGTTTTTGGTTTAAAAAGTTTCTTCTTTTTAAAGAAAATACAAAAAATTGACAACCCTGTTAGAACCCGTATTTTTCCTTTGAAATTGTATCGGTCCATGCCTGATGTCAGAGAATGTAAACTCCAGTCACGCAGTTGACTAACTGATTAGGAACCCAGGCCTCAGGTGATTTCTCAACTCTCATAGGTAATCAGCACATTACTACTTCTAATTCTGGCTCCTAAAATTTCTTTCAATATGAATTCCTCATTATTTTCGTTGCCAGTGCAGAGTTCATAAATTGTTGCCTATTTCACTCAGACTGCTACAAAAACCAGTCAGTCTCCTTGCTTCTAATCCATTTCAGTGGCCAGAGTGAAAAGTGGTTCCCACTTGGTTCTGATATTCCTGGAAAATAAACTCCATCTAGCAGCTCCTGTAGCTCAATGGGGAGGGCCCTAGCCACACACACCCAGGCTGGCAGGTTCAAACCCCGCCCAAGCCAGCTAAACAACAATAAAAACTGAAACAACAACAACAACAAAATAAATAGCCGGATGTTGTGCAGGGCAGCTGTAGACCCAGCTACATGGTAGGCTGAGGCAAGAAAATCGCCTAAGCCCAGGAATTGGAGGTTGCTGTGAGCTGTGATGCTACAGCACTCTACCAAGGACAATAAAGTGAGACTCTGTCTCTAAAAAAAAAAAAAAAAAACAAACAAAAAAAACCTTTGAGACTTCCTAGTCACTAGTTAGACTAGAGCTACTCAATATACTACTCCCACCTACTGAAAGCCTCCTAGAAGGTATATTATGTATGCCTTATTTCTAATCCTCTCAGTAGTCTTAATAAGGTGTTTTTCCAGTCTACGGATTGCAAAACCGAGGCTCAGAGAATTTAATATTCTGCTGATGCCACTTAGTGAAAAAGCCAGAATTCAAATACATATCTGCTGATAAAAATCCCAGGTTCTTTTCACTGGGTCCTACCTAATACTCTATTTTCCTCCTCTTTTTTAACCATTATCTTAATGGTCACATTCTACTTAAGAGCTAACAGCTGTTGCCAAGATAAAATTCTAACCATAACTTTCTTTTTTTCTTTTTGAGACAGAGTTTCACTATGTATCCTTGGTAGAGTGCCATGGTGTCACAGCTCCCTGCAACCTCAAACTCTTGGGCTTAAGCAATTCTCATGCCTCAGCCTCCAAAATAGCTGGGACTACAGGTGCCCACCACAACGCCCGGCTGTATTTTTTTTTTTTGGTTGCAGTTGTCGTTGTTTAGCAGGCCAGGGCTGGGCTCGAACCTGCCAGCCTTGGTGTATGAGGGCGGGGCCCTGCTCACTGAGCTACAAGTGCCAAGTCCGTTAACTTCCTTCTATTTTCAAATGTACTCTTTTCACTTCCACTAATACTGTCAGTTACACTGAATATGCTGGCTTCTCAAAATGTTAATCCTCTACTATTAGCTCCCTCCAGGTTGAACCCTGGGGTCTACCCAACGGACTCTAACACTTCTTCATTTATTTTTCCTTTAGAAAAGCATGTAGCAGTTTAGTCTCCTGAAACAACTGGTTGACTCTTTGATGTTATTCTCATCTAGCTTACCTCCTTTCTGCATGCTTTTGCCTAGTGCCCCTAGTCAATCAAGCCTGTCATTGCTCATCTATATACTACTGTACAGCATTGAGATATAGGGTAAACCTGAAGTCCTTTACACTTATTTATATTTTATAACTAAGAGCAGAATATAAAACAACATATTCTTCAAATATTTTTAAAACACCTAATGTATTTTTAGAATATTTTTGCTCTCCACGAGGAAAAAAACAAAGTGGTTTTGCTTAAAAATATATTAATTACCAGTTAAACAAAAAAATAAAATAAGGCTCTTAGCACAAGGCCTAAGATATAGTAAGTAATTAACAGATAGTAATTATTAAATTATAATGAGTAGGGTGGTGCCCCTGGCTCAGTGGATATGGTGCCGGCCCCATATACCGAGGGTACGAATCTGGCCCTGGCAGGTAAAACAGCAGTGGCAACTGCAACAAAAAATAGTTGGTGGTTGTAGCGGGTAGGGTGCCTGTAGTCCAGCTAC
The DNA here is from genome assembly GCA_963574355.1 of Loris lydekkerianus. Classification (NCBI taxonomy): domain Eukaryota; kingdom Metazoa; phylum Chordata; class Mammalia; order Primates; family Lorisidae; genus Loris; species Loris lydekkerianus. The sequence continues at coordinate 66,877 of CAUYPK010063515.1, forward strand.
TTGCAAGGCTGAGGCAAGAGAATTGCTTAAGCCCAAGAGTTGGAGGTTGCTGTGAGCTGTAACACTACAGCACTCTACTAAAGGGGTGATAGAGTGAGACTTTGTCTCAAAAACAAACAAAAAAAAATTATAATGATTAAAGAATAGAAAATACTGCTTTGTATCAATTTCAAATTAATGTGATTGTTAATTGTCAAACTTCTGATCATATATATATATATATATATATTACATTGGTTACAAGTAATATATAGTATAAAATCTTAATTTTCTAAGCAAATTAAGCCACAGCTGAAAGAAAAATCTGAAACCTATAAATCAAAGTCTGTGTTCAAAAGTCACTGTACCTGAATTAAAAAATGAACAAACAAACAAAAAATCTTATCAAAACACTTTTTGAAAGACATGGCCCCAAGTGGCACCTGTGGCTCAAAGGAGCAGGCGCCGGCCCCATATGCCGGAGGTGGCGGGTTCAAACCCAGCCCTAGCCAAAAACTACAAAAAAAAAAAAAAAAAAAAGAAAAAGTCAAATAAAAAGACATGGCCCAAGGAATAATGGTAAAAGTTTATAGTTCTTTTGTAAGAACTTCTGAAATTCTCTGCTTTTGGCATCTGTGTTTTCAACATACAGGGAACTGTTTTGATTTACAGAAAGAAAGATGAGCCTACCAAGACAAAGTTTACATTTATTCAGTTGCTCGAAAAATTAGATTTAAAGGCAACTTGAGATATACATGCCTAATACTTAATTATCTCTAGTAATAAGAAAAATTACTTAAAATTTTCTAAGTATTCAACTATTTTAAAAAGTCTCTGAATTTTTGTATGTCAAATCACATTTCATTTTTGAAATCTGATCTCAATAGACACTTAAAATTTTCCTTTATCTAACTGAAATTTTGAGAGATGATTTTCCCCCCCTCTAGCCAGTTTCCAGTTGTTATAAAAACTTTAATTCCCTTAAGGTAGTAATACAACTTACAAATTTATAGTCTGGTTATTTTATTAAATATCTACGCATAGTAGAGTGCTATTCTAACAAATGGATCAACAAGAAGAATTATCAGTAAAATTTAGAATTCATGAAAGAAGAATCTCCTCCTCAACCTAGCTATAACTGATATTTAAAATATAAGAGTTCTGAAGAATGTACAAAGCAGAAATATTTATATAAATATACACTAAACAATTTGGCTACTAATAGCCTTACAAAATTATGGCTACTTCAATTTATATAAATAACATAAAATGAGAACATACTGAATGGCAATAAACCCAATACTTAGTCTCTTTTTAATTACTAAAATTTTAAAAACACATTTTCTTTCTAAAAAACAAGAACACATGTATTCATTACTAAATAAAAAGCATATGGGTTGCAATTAAGGTACCATAGGCATTTTACTTAAATTGAGACTAAAAGTGCCTTACCGTTTTCTTCATTTCCAGAAATAGTAACTAAAATAGAAGGGAAAAAAAATGAATAAATATACTTTAAACATTTTGTATGTAAGTTTTATTTCAGGTTGAATATTCATCTTCACACCATTTTCATAAAAATTCAATTTAGTTATAAAATGTAAACACTAATACAAAGTCAGAATTACATTCCCAAAACTCTAAAATCATTAAAATGCTAAAATTCATATTCTTTATCATTAACACTACACTTGCAGTAAATTTTTTCATACAATTTTTTAATTTTAAGTGTATCAACATGGTTATAGTTGTGATGTTTTCTTAAGCTCTTAATGATATGTGCAGAATGAATCAAACTGTTTCTATCATACCATAACTTATTAGTCTGTAATGTACCTTACCAAGGTCCTTTTGTAAGCTATTCTCAAGGCACAATTTTTTTTTAACAAATAAAAAAGTATAGAAATGGGAGTGGCGCCTGTGGCTCAGTGGGTAGGGTGCCGGCCCCATACACCCAGGGTGGCAGGTTTGAACCCAGTCCCCGCCAAACTGCAACAAAAAAACAGCTGGGTGCTGTGGTGGGCGCCTGTAGTCCCAGCTACTCGGGAGGCTGAGACAAGAAGATAGCCTAAGCCCAGGAGTTGGAGGTTGCTGTGAGCTGTGTGATACCATGGCAGTCTACTGAGGGTGATAAAGTGAGACTCTGTCTCTACAAAAAAAAAAAAAAGGTAGAGAAATGTATCCCTCTAATTTTTAGAGTGCTTTTTCTCTGAACACTCAAATATTCAAGAAATTAGATGAAGCACAGAAAAGTTAATTCAGTGTCTACCTCTTGTGCATTTTCTTCTGTCTCGTTTTACTGTCCTGATGAATAGAGCCAACAACCACGTCAGTCTATGACAGCAGTCCTGACCTTCCTAATGCTCTTTAGTACAGTTCCTCATGTTGTGGGGACCTCCCAACCATACAATTAGGAAGGTTGAGAACACTGGTCTATGAAGACTGAAACCTTGGGAACTGCAATTTATTCCTTCTTTCTTGACAATCCAATGACTTCTATCTAGGTCCTGTTGATTCCACTGCCTAAGTCTCTATCAAATCTGTCACCTCTTCTTCAGTCCCTCCCACTGCTTTCCTCAAATGAGAAAGCTTAAAGCCTCTTCTTATCACTCTAACATATTTGTACCATTGCAAATATTCAGCAAATCTGATGAACATTTTTCAACACCTCTGAATCACTTTCAAATAAAGTCCATGGCTCACAGTGGCTTCTTGCCTGTTATCCCAGCAATTTGGGAGTCAAGGCAAAAGGATTGCTTGGGGCCAGGAAGGAGTTGAAGATCAGTCTGGACAACATCCTGAAATACTACCTCCACAAAAATTCTAAAAATAGACGTGTAGGGACAAGCCTATAGTACTAGCTACTTGGGAGACTGAGGTGGCAGCATTACTTGAGCCCAGGAGTTCAAGCTGCAGTAAACTATGATGGCACACTGCACTCCAGCCTGGGCTACAAAGTGAGACTTTGTCTCTAAAATATAAAAATTAAAATAAAGCCCCAAATCTTCAGGGTGGCAAATGTTATGGGTCCTCCATAATCTGGAATCTGTCTGCCTCTCTTTTGTCATTTGCCCATACCTCTGGTCTAATTGTTCTGAATAAACTGCACTTTTTTGAATGCATCAAGCAGTTTCACATTATGCTCCTCCTTCAAGACCTGGTTTGAATACTAACTCCTTTGTAAAGCCTTCCTGAATCTCTTTTTTAGGAAGAGCAGCTCATTCACTCCTTTGTAACGCCACTACTCACTCTTATAGCACACCAGCTCATTTTTTCACAATTACTTGTTGATATGTCTCTCTCACCCTATAGGACTAAAAGCTCCTGAAAGTGTGCAACAACCTTGAAAATTATCATTAGCTACATTTTACAGATAAGTAACTAAGGCTCAAAATAATTAAATGACTTTCCTAAGATCACAGAGCTAGTATATACAGCATAGACGGGATCTGAACTAAAGTCTGTTTGAACCTGTAGTGTCTCTTATTCTTATTGTTTTAGTCCCAAAGCCTGGAATACAGTGGCAATGCTTAAGAAATGTTTATTGATTCAATATGTATTTTTGACGAAGATCCCTTGATAAAATAGGAATACATGAATAATTCCTTAATAAACTAAAATATAATATATAAACCTCAACCCTGGTGCCAGCCACATACATCGGGGCTGGCAGGTTCGAACCCAGCCTGGGCCTGCTAAACAACGACAACTACAACAATAACAAAAAATAGCCAGGCATTGTGGTGAGTGCCTATAGTTCCAGCTACTTGGGAGGTTGAGGCAAGAGAATCGCTTAAGCCCAAGAGTTTGAGTTTGCTGTGAGCTGTGACACCACAGCACTCTACTGAGGGCAATATAATGAGATTCTGTCTAAAAAAATAATAAAATAAAAAAATAAAAACAAAATCATGTTAAGTTCTACATGAAACTAGGGAACAATTTAAATATATATAGTATTTGGCTGGGCACAGTGGCTCACACCCATAATCCTAGCACTCTGGGAGGCCAAGGTGTGTAGATGGCTTGAGCTCAGGAATTCAAGACCAGTCTGAGCAAAAGTGAGACTCTACCTCTACTCAAAATAGAAAAGATTAGCTAGGTATTGTGGCAGACGCCTGTAGTCCCAGCTACTCGGGAGGCTAAGGCAGGAGGAATACTTGAACCCGGAAGAAGTCTGAGGTTGCTGTGAGCTATGCTGAGGCTAAGCACTCAAGCCTGGGGTAACAAAGTGAGACTCTGTCTCAAAAAAACAAAACAAAACAAAACAACTATATATATAGTTTTGGAGCAGAGTAAGTTTTTCAGAGTATGACACAAAACCTAGAAGCCCATAAAGCAAACACTGATATATTGATTTGATTATACAAGAAATACATAAAATGTATGGGGAAAAAAATCATTATAAGAAAGTAAAGACTAAAAACAAACTAGGGGGGAAAACACAGTTCTTACTACAGACTAAGACCTGATTTCCTTAATTTTTAAAGAGTGCCTATAAATCAAGAGGTATTTAAAACCCATTTTTTCACAGAAAAGGAAATATAAACATCTCACCACAAAAAAAAAAAGCCTAATCTCTGTCCACAAAAGAAATCCAAAGTAAAACTACATGATTTCTTTCTTTTTTTTTTTTTTTGAGAAAGAGCTTGCTCTGTTGCCTCCAATAGAGTGCAGTGGGATGATTACAACTCACTGCAAACTCAAATTCCTAGGCTCAAGAGACCCTGCAGTCTCAACCTTCTGAGTAACTGGGACTATAGCATGGACCACAACACTCAGCTAATTTTTCTATTTTTTGTAGAGAGTCTTGCTCTTCGGCTGGTCTCAAACTCCTGAGCTCAAATGATCCCCTCACCTCAGCCCCTCAGAGTGCCAGGACTGTAAGTGTGAGCTACTGTGCCCAGCCGAAGATAACATTTCAAATAATCATAAAGATCAAAAGTTGATAACATGTATTATCTGATCAAACTCCTTCAAGTAGGGAGTTCCATTTTAAAATTGCTTGCCTCTTTCAGCTTCTGAGATATTCATGCATAAGGAACAATAAAACTACTACATATATAAAAAAACAAAGATGGGGTGGCACCTGTGGCTCAATGGGTAGGGCACCAGCCCCCTATACCAGGGTGACGGGTTCAAACCCGGCCCTGGCCAAACTGCAACAAAAAAATAGCCGGGTGTTGTGATGGGCTGAGGCAAGAGAATCGCCTAAGCCCAGGATTTGGAGGTTGCTGTGAGCTGTAATGTCAGGGCACTCTACCAAGGGACAAAGTGAGAAGGGAAAGGGAAAAGGAAAGGAAGAAAAAAAAAAGAAAAGAAAGAAAGACAAACCAACAACAGCCAGAATCACTTCTTCAGAAGATTTATCTGACCACAAGAGTGGATTAAATAAATTTCCCTGGTATATATCCCCACAGCACCTTCTACTTTGTTTTCATAAGCTACCATGCCTGGTGGCTGATAGTTCTTTTAGGTATTTTTTTCTTGGATAAGTGCCATGTCTTGTTCACCAGCACCTAGAACACTGTATGGCACAGAACAAGCTCTCAATATTTGTTAACTACACCTTTACCTAAAGAGACAAAGATATGATATGGAATAGCAAATACTGGGCTGTCTGTAGAAACTCTTAGAGGATGACAAATAAGCCATTTCATTTTTTGAGGATCCAGTGCATATTTTTAAAAAATTGTTTTAATAACAAAGCCAAGGTTATAAAAAAATATTAAACATATTAAACATTTATTTGTGATTTTTAAAGATGTGATGAATGTCATATTTCAATCTTATCAGTGACCATGTATAATCTCATTTAGAGATAATCTAAATGCAAGGTTCTCTGTGAACATAAGGCCTGGTCATGTCCCATTTTTGTCTGTCTCCAATTTACTAAGAGTGAAAAATGCCAAATACTTATTTTACCAGTATACTTGTATCTACTACGGCCATGGTTCTAGTTCTTGTAAACGGATACATCTTGTGGGAGGAGAGGGTTGTTACTGGGAAAAAAATTCTTTTGCCCTCTTTAACAAGTGAGAAAAGAAGCCCTATTATTCCACTTACCCTGTTTTTTTTGCTGGGGATGCTTGTAATGTGAGGATGTTTTTGTCTGAATCTTTAACTACCAGCTTTGAACCTTGAAGGGGCCATTACTTGCAGATTCTGAGCTGACAGTGCTTTCTGTTCAGCACTTAAAAACTGTGCTACTTCCTTCTGAATCTTATGGTTTCTGATAGAAAACTGGCTGTTACTCTAATTGTTTTTCCCTAATAGGTAATTCTCTCACTATTTATAAGAATTTATCTTTAGTTTGTAGAAGTTTGATTTTTAAGTGTCTCAGAATGGATTTTCCTGCTCAGAGTTTGCTCAACTTCTTGAATTTTCCTTGAATATGTTTTTTGCTAAGTTGGGAAAATTTAAGCAATCATTTCTTCAAATACCTTTTCAATCACATCCTCTTTCTTCTTGCCTTCTGAACTCTGATGACACAAATGATAGAACTTTTAAAAATAGTCCTACAAGTCCCTAATGATCTGTTCCTTCATGCGTATGTACACACACATTTTTGTTACCCGCCCCTCCATTTTTATTTTTCAGTGTATTTTCTCTTTGTTGTTCAGATTGGGTGATTTTTTTTTTTTTTTTTGGGGGGGGGGGGGAGACAGAGTATCAAGCTGTCACCCGAGGTAGAGTGCCATAGTGTCACAGCCCAAAGCAACCACAAATTCTTGGGCTTAACAGATTAGCTTTCCTCATCT
>CAUYPK010063519.1:0-18207 GCA_963574355.1 Loris lydekkerianus
ATTCAATCCTGTAATTCCTCTACTGGGCATATACCCAGAAGGCCAAAAATCATATCACAACAAAGATATTTGCACCAGAATATTTATTGCAGCCCTATTCACAATTGCTAAGTCATGGAAAAAACCCAAGTGCCCATCGATCCGTGAATGGACTAATAAATTGTGGCATATGTATACCATGGAATATTATGCAGCCTTAAAGAAAGATGGAGACTTTATCTCTGTGTTTACATGGATGGAGCTGGAACATGTTATTCTTAGTAAAGTATCCCAAGAATGGAAGAAAAAGTATCCAATGTACTCACTCCTACTATGAAACTAATTTAGGGCTTTTACATGAATGCTATATCCCAATTGCAACCTAGGAATAGGGGGAAGGTGGAAAGTGGAAAGAGGGTGAGGGAGGGGGGAGGTGGGTGGAAGGAGGCGGATTGGTGAGAATGTACCTGCGGTGCATCTTACAATGATATATGTGAAACTGAGTAAATGTGGAATGTAAATGTCTTAACACACTAACTGTGAAATTCCCAGGAAGGCTGTGTTAACCAGTATGATGTAAATGTCACCAGTCTGTGAAACTAGTGTATGACGCCTTATGATCATATCAATGTACACAGCTATGATTTAATAAAAAAAAGAGATATATAATGAAATGCTATTCAGTTACATAAAAGAAGGGAATCTTCTAAGATTATTATATAATTAAGAAAATATTATATAATTATATTTATTGTATAAAACATTTTCTTTATCTATTCATGTCTTGGTGAAAACAACTTGAGTTGTTTCCAAATCTTTGGTATTGTTAATAATGCTACAGTGAATATTGGGGTGCTGTTCCCTCTTCAATTCCTTTGGCTATATACCTAGAAGCATGATTGCTATGTCATATAATATTCCATTATTGATTTTTTGAGGGACCTTTTACTCTTTTTTGCAGTGGCTATATAAGTTGACGTTTCCACAAACAGATCTCTAAGAATTTCCTTTCCCCCACATCCGCCTAATATTTATCTGTTGACTTTTTGGTAAGTCATCCTAACAGATGTGAGGTGATTTCTCATTGAAGGTGCCTTTACATTTCTTCTCAGTTAGAAATTAGATTTGGATTCATTTCTCTACCTGGAAGGTTATAGCACACCCTTCTATTAACAGCACTGCATGGAGAACCACCACTAGCTTCTGCTCACCTGAGTATGTTGAAAAGTCAGGACTATGGGTTCAGACAGGTAAACTTTGTCCTTCAAGCCAATGGTGCCACTCACAACATGAGAGTTTAGTTTTACTTCCTGCATTCCTCTTCTGTTATTAAAAAATGATCCATTCAGAATATCTCCAAGAGACTGATAAGTGATAAGGGCAACTGCACTTCTACCTGAGAGAATAGAAGAAAATAATGAAAATAGAAAATAATGTTAGGGAGTGTCAATAGCTTGGGGTTTTAGTACACTAGTGTCTTTGATGAGGACCAGAAAGCAAACAATGGATAGTTTGAAAATTCCTTCAATTGCACTTCATTGCACTACATGTGGTTTGGGGTAAAGTATTTTTGGTTATATAATATATATTATAATGCTCCACACATTATAAGAGATATATGTGCAAAATATGTTCATCAGTGGATAGTAAAAACATATATGAGCTCTTAGGCATCTAAGTCAGAGTTGTTGAGGCAACTTTTTATTCTCAGACAGGTGGAACTCAGATGGGCTAAAGAAGTCATACACTCCTATCTTCTCACTCTCAGGTATCTAATTTAGTAGAAAAGCATGCAGAGTGAGCCATTCTATTTAATTCACTGAATTTCCTTACCTCCCTGGTCTCCCTCTCTCTCTTTCTCTCTCCTTTTCCTTTTCACCTTCTCCCTTTCATGAAAATATAATTCACTGACATTCAGTGCTCATATGGTATTCTGTAACCTAATGGGGTGTTCTCCAAACTTCAGTTATCTATGTGCCACTGCCCAATTTTAGCCAAAGCCACTTTACTGTATTATTATTTATTACCTTTTAAAAATCGACTCACTTTTAGATCATTCCCTTTCTCCCCCTACTCTAAATCTCACAGTAAGGAGCAAAGGTTAATCAATAGCCAATAATTTTTTTGAAGTCATTGCAGAAGGCGCGTCACTCTCAATGTTACCAGGTCTTATTCTTTGAAATAGTTTATATGCATTAGTTATTCTATTTATTCTTTCATCACATACTTACCAAACCCTGTCTTTATGCCGAGATATTCTAGGAATTATAAAACAGCAGTGAGCAAAACATGCAAATTCTCTGCTATCAGAGAGCTAACATTGTAATGGGAGAAATGGATAGTAAACCAATCAATTAATTAGAAAATAATTACATAGGGTAGGTGCTTTTCCTAGGCAAAAATTAAATGGATGGAAAACTATGGTATGGAAGGGGTAGCAATCTATGGCATAAGGGTCAAATCTAACTTGAAACCTGCTTTTGTCAATGAACTTTTATTGGCACAGCCACACACCTTCATTGACTTAGCATGTATGGCTACTTTCATGCTGCTGTGGGTAAGTTATGATGAGGTTCACCTGGTGCAAAAAGCATAAAATATTTACTCTCCAATCATTTTACAGAGTAATTTTTCCAACCTGTGGAACAGAAAAAGATTTGGCAACTCTTTTACATAGGGCTTTCACAAAACTCTTCTCAAAGGAAAGGATGTTCAAAGTGATCTGCCACTATTGAATGTTACCTTTTCAAACATCACATGGACAAATAATGTGTGAGCCTGTCACTTTTACGGAAGAATGTCAAAGAATGCTATTGGACCCTAAGTATGTGTCCCAAAGTACATTTCTTTTAAGATTGCAACTTCATCCTCTTAATTGCCTGATCAGTGCTCAAGGAAGGTCTTTTTATTCTAGAATCTTTGACAATATTTCTCCTCTGAATATTTTATAAAGTCTTATCCTTTGGTCTGATATCCTAGTAATGAAACAATGATGTCTAGAATTGATAGTCAAGAGAATCCATCATAGGCACAGTACCCATTGCAGTTCCTTTGAAAGTATGAGTGCAGTCAATATGCATAGTATTATTTCCAGCTTCCAGAAGAGCCTTCTGACTTGTCCCATTGCACCTCCTGGTTTCATAGACTGAAAAATTAAGGAAGTGAGTCTTTTAGTATTTACTTCTCATGACTAAAAAACTTATTGAATATCTCCCTCCTTTGGAAAACACCCTACTGGTTATTCCACCTTCCTAGTACAAGGTTGACCAAAGGGAAGTGGTATTTTCTCTCCACATCTCTGACTGGTAGGAATGAAGTAGTCAAAATGTCCTGATCCCATGCACATTGGCCATACAGCCCAAGGGAAAATATGAGATGTTTGTGCTTCTTCAATCTGGAACAAGGGGGGCAAACTCAGCATTTACCACAGGCCACTTAAGGAGCAAAACCAAAAAAACAATGTGAAATAATAATACTTGAGTCCTTGTTAAGGAGGAAGATAATCTTTCTAAGAAAGAGTAGTTAAGCTATTGAGAATTTCTGAGTAACATCAATAAGGCATTGGAGAAAAATGCTTGAGTAAACTCTGTCCACATCAAATAAGCCTGTAAACACAAGATCATAAGGATTACCCTCATAAATTTTTTCAATCAAGAAGTTTGTATCTGTATGTGTAGAAAATTGTCCTAGGAGTGACAGCAGAAACCTTAGTGCCTCCAATCACCATTCGTCCTTCTTACTCTGGGAGTATAACTATTAAATTTAAGCTGACCACAGATAATTTTCCAGCTGCCCTTGAAGCTAGGTAGAGCCATGCACCCATTTTCAGGCCAGTGGATAGAAGATTAGGATGTGAGCATTCTGCCTACTTCTTCACTCATCCATCTCCCCTTGCCTAGTAAGGGGATATAGAAGTAGAGCACCTGGGTGGTGCCTGTAGCTCAGTAGGTAGGGCGCTGGCCCCATCCACCAAGGGTGGCGGGTTTGAACCTAGCCCCAGCCAACTAAAAAAACATCAATGAAAATTGCAACAAACGGTTTATGGACCTAGTGTATGATGCCCCATAATCATATCAATGTACACAGCTATGATTTAATAAAATAAATAAATAGATAAATAAATAAATAAATAAATAATAAAATGAAAATTAAAGAAAAAAAAAGAAAGGAAAGAAAATTGCAACAAAAAATAGCCAGGCATTGTGGCAGTGCCTGTAGTTCAGACTACTTGGGAGGCTGAAGCAAGAGAATCACTTAAACCCAAGAGTTGGAGGTTGCTGTGAGCTATGATGCCATGGCACTTTACCAAGGGCAAAAAAAGTGAGACTCTGTCCCAAAAATAAACAAACAAACAACAAAAAAAAAGTAGAGCACCTGTCTTGTAACAAAAAACAGAAGTTGAAAGTTGAAGATGGAAGAGTGCAGAGCTGCCATGGAACAGCCACAGCAGCCCTGAGCTCTGTATGCTCAAACTGTTAAAGAAATAACAGTTAAGCCATTGTTTAAGTGACTGTTACTTTAGTCTTTATTATACACCACATCCAGTGTGCAGATACTAAGCTCACATGGAACAGTTGTCAAAATAGACTATAAGACAAATCTCAATTAATTCAAAAGGATTTAAATTATAAAGAGTTTCCTATCAGAAAAGAACACATCAAAAGTATTATACATGATGACCAAGGGTGATTTATCCCTGGTATACAAGACTGTTTTACAATATGCAAATAAATCATTGGGATTCATCACATCAATAGAACAAAAGTTAAAAATCATGTGATCCACTCATCTGATGCAGAAAAGGATTTGGCAAAGTTCAACATAATTTCTTGATTAAAAATCCACAATAAAACTAAGAACTTTTAATACAAAGACACCTAGAAGAGCTCCAAATATACAGAAATGACAAACACATTTCTAAATAAACCATGTTTTACACATGAAGTTTTAAAATATTTTTCACTGAATGAAAATGAAAGCCTAACATATCAAAAATTTGCAGGATTCATCCATGGCAGTACTTACAGGGAAATCTATAGCTCTAATTTATAGTTAAATTTGAAGATTTATATGCTTTCATTAGGAAAGGGGGATGGTTTAAAAATTAACTATTTAAGCTACCAAGTAAACAAGTTAAGAAAAAAAAATGAAATATAAAATAAAGTGGAATGAATTCTTTTTTTTAATAATAATTTCCCAAATAATTTATTAAACAACTAAGTTATATAGTTTTCTTATTAGATTAAAATTATATTTTATGTATTTAAAAATTGTATTTGTATTTTTAAGAGAAGAAACCAATGCAAAAGAAAACAGAAAAAATGACAGACATAATTAACAAAGCCAAAAGTCAGTTCTTTGAAATGATTACTAGATACGGAGATTAAGGAATAGCCACAGTCCCTGAAACAGAGCTCTTAAACACCTTGTAATTTCCCAAGAAATAGGCACATGAGAAAAATCTTTTGTTCTGATATTTGATCTTTCACTCCAACTCCTTAAACCTTTGAAATTTAGCATTGTTAAAATGTCCACACTACCTAAAGCAATCTATAGATGTAATGAAATCCCCATCAAAGTAGCAATATCACACTTTAAAGAACTTGAAAAAGTAGTATTTCAATTCATATTGAACCAGAAAAAAAAAATTCAAATAGCTTACACAGTTCTTAGAAATAAAAACAAATCTAGAGGTATCATGTTGCCAGATTTTAGGTTATGTTACAAGGCTATAGTGATCAAAAAGTACAGTAAATTGGTTTTATAGTAGTAATGAGTACATTGGATATTTTTTTTCCATTCCTGAGATACTTTACTGAGAAGAATATTTTCCAGTTCCATCCATGTAAACATAAAAGAGGTAAAGTCTCCATCTTTTTTAAATGCTGCATAGTATTCCATGCTATACATATACCACAATTTATTGATCCATTCGTGGGTCAATGGGCACTTGAGCTTCTTCCAAGACTTGGCAATCATGAATTGAGGTGCAATAAACAATCTGGTGCATATATCTTTGTTACCAAGTGATTTTTGGTCTTTTGGATATACACCTAATAGAGGAATGTCTTAACACTGTGATTAAGTAAATGAGGTGAAAGCTATGTTAATTACTAGGATGTAAGCACTCCAATTTGTAAAAATAATCAACACATTAAATCCCACAAAGGCATAAATGTATTCATGATCTATGTATATATTACTTAATAAAAAATAAAATAAAATAAAAATGATAGAAAAAAAACATGGTATTGGTACAAAATTAGAGATGTAGATCTATGAAATAGAATAGATAATTTAGAGATGAACCAAGCCACATATCATCACTTAAACTTTGATAAGTCTAAAAAAAACATGAAACAGGAAAAAGAATCCTAATTTTTTTTTCAATCTTTAAGCCAATTATATGTTTGATCAAATAATTGAACAATATAGGGTGAGGGTGGATGAGAAAATGGTGGCCTAAGGAGGAGGAAATACATTTAACCAGTGAGGGGTTAGGTGATGTCTGGTCCAGAGTATTTATTGCTTGTGAGTCCACTGAATCAGTGTTAAGAAATACTCTCCCTCTGTGATCGCAGACCAGGACCATGGAAGTCTCTAAACCTCAGCCATATGCAGGAAAACAACAGATGACTCACAAGCAAAGCAGCTTAGTATCTCTCTCTCTCTCTCTTTTTTTTTCTTCCAACTACTGTTCAGTTTGGGGGACATATTTTAGTTCACTTTTAATATTCTGGATCTCAGATAGGTTGACTGCAGTTCCCAGAAGTTTCTTTGCTCCTGGGATTGGCTTCTTCTCCTCATCTGATGTAGGAGGAGTACATTCTTTTCTTCTGGGAGGTTGCCCAGCTCCTGCTCGAAAGGCTCCCATTGGAATATTGATATTTGCCTGGATCTCTCTGACATTGGAAACTGGCTGTTTTGACATATTCACAAGGTCTTATCCCTGCTTTAGGTATTTGTTTACTGTCTAAGGAAAGTCCCAAGCAGCCAGGTGCAAGAAGACAAGGCTCCTTGGAGGGTGGAAGGGACACCCAGTGTCCTTTGAGCTGCGATCTCAATTCCGATGCTTTTCATGTGGCTGAAATAGCTCAAGTGCTCTGTGCCTCTCCCAGTATTGAGAGCTTCTCCTGGCTTGGGGCAGCAACCATGGCCTACCAGTCCTTTTGTTGAAGAAGAATCCTTTATTAACAAATGGTGCTGAGAAAACTTATTCACATGTAGAAGACTGAAACTGGACCTGCACCTCTCATCTTTGACAAAAATTGATTTTCCTTAGATAAAAGATTTAAATTTAAGAAACAAAACAATAAAAATTCTAGAAGATAGTGTGGGGAAAACGCTTGTAGATGTTGGCCTATGAAAAAACTTTATGAGGAAGACCCCCCCCTAGAAATTTCAGCAACACCCAAAACAAATAACTGGGATTTGATCAAGCTAAAAAAGCTTTTGCACAGCTAAGGTTACCACAAACAAAGCAAACAGACAGCCTTCAGAATGGGAGAAGATTTTTGCATGTTATGAATATGAAAAAGGCCTGATAACTAGAATTTACAGAGAATTCAAATTAAACAATAACAAAATTGCAAACAACCCTCTCTATAAGTGGGCAAGATATTTGAACAGAAATTTCTCCAAGGATGACAGAGGAAAGTACAATAAGCACATGAAAAAATGCTTGACTTTAATCATCAGAGAAATGAAAATCAAAATCACTCTAAGATATCACCTAACCCCAGCAAGATTGGTCCACATCATGAAATTCCAAAACAACAGATGCTGGCATGGATGTGGAGAGAAGGGAACACTTCTACATCGCTGGTGGGATTGCAAACTAATACAGCCTTTTTGGAGATAAGTATGGAGAATACTCAAGGATCTAAAAGTAGACTTTTCATTTGACCCTGAAATTCCATTACTATCTACCCAGAAGAACAAAAATCATTTTACCACAAACACATTTGCACTAGAATGTTTTTAGCAACTTAATTCATAATTGCCAAGTTAAGGATGCAACCTAAGTGCCGATCAACCCATGAATGGATCAACAAACTTTGGTATATGTATACCATGGAATATCAATTAGCCATTAAGAAAGATGGAGACTTTACATGTTTTACATTTATCTGGATGGAGTAGAAATACATTCTTTTTTTATCAAATACACATAGATCATGAATACATTTATGCGTATGTGGGGTACAATGTGTTGATTTTTTTAATACAATCTGACGTGATTACATCAAACCAATCAACATAGATTTCACCTCATTTACTTAATTATTGTGCTAAGACATTTATGTTTTACACTTGACAGATTTGACTTGTACCCTTGTCATATGCTCCATAGGTGTGGTCCCACCTTTTACCCTCCATCAAACCTCCTCCCTCCCCTCCCTTCCACTCCATTTCTATCCTTCATCCTGGGCTTATAGTTGTGTTCTATCTTTCATAAGAAAGTGTGAGTAAATATAAGTAGGTCTCATAGAAGTACTGAGTACATTGGATACTTTTTCCTCCATTCTTCTTAGTAAAGTGTCACAAGAATGAAAAAATAAATATCCAATGTACTCCATACTGATATGAAATCAATATATAAACAAATACATGCTCATAATAATAATAAAAAAAACTAATATAGTCACTTCAGGGGTAGAGGGAAGTGGGTTGTGAGGAAGGTGTGTAACAGAAGGTGGAAGGGCATGAGGCAGAATCTCACCTAATGTACACCTTGTGAGGGTGTATAACAACACCCTGGTGACAGGCTCTTCTACAAGTGGAACTTTACCCTGGAAATGAGAACAATGTAGCCTAAAAATTGTACCCTCATATTAATTAGAAAAAAATACTCAAAAAAAAAAAAAAAGTATAGGCTTCAACCTGGGACTTGCCATTGGTGTCTGAAGTGAAGGCATTCTTGAGAGACTAATGCCTCAAACTGTGGGATCAGATGCTAACTCCAGGTAGATGATATCAGAATTAAATTACTGCTATCTGCTGGAAATTTGCTTGTTTAACAGAGGAAAACATCTACACATATTTTGTTGACCAAAGATGAAGTAGTCTGTGTTGCTGTGATTATGTAAGAGTTGAGTGGGAAAATAATTCAAACTGGTTGTCTTTCTACCAGCTATGGAAATATTCTTTTTTTTTTTTTTTTTTTTAAATAGAGAGTCTCACTTTGCTGCCCTCAGTAGAGTGCTGTGGCATCACAGGTCACAGCAACCTCAAACTCCTGGGCTTAGGCGATTCTTGTGCCTCAGCCTCACAAGTAGCTGGGACTACAGGCACCCTCCACAATGCCTGGCTATTTTTTTTTGTTGTTGTTATTGCAGTTTTTCCAGGGCTGGGTTTGAACATGCCACCCTCGGTACAGGGGCTGGCACCCTACTCACTGAGCCACAGGCACTTCCCCAGATATACTCTTAAATAATTATTGCCGTACTAAGGGAAGTTGGAATGGGGAAGAGAGGTGGTATATTCTTGTCACTTGAATTTATATTTTTGAAATAAGGATCCTACTCATGCAATTTTAGCATGGAAGACTAATTCTGGGAGCAAATTGATTTTATCATTTATAGGCCCTGTCAATACAGGAACCCAGATCTCTTTATGGAGGTAACAGGAGTCTACTCAGCACCTCTTACCTATACTCAAAAAAGAATCTCCACCTTTTCCTGGAGAAACAAAACTTTTATTCCAGATACTCAATTCCACTCTCTGAAGTAACTGGGTAGCATTTCTTGCAACATCCTTTTTGCTTCCAGTGTCCCTTAGATTTTCCTGACAAAGAAATAAACCTAATTAGATAAATGCTCACTAAAACTTCACAAAGCATAAACACATGCATAAATGTGGTAGAGTGATCTCAGAAGACAGTATTTATTAAGGTGCTATTAGGTGTGGGTGAACATGAAGTTGTAGACAATGCCACAAGTCCTCAAATGACAGCTAAGGCATTGTTACTTTTCCCTGAGTGTCTTAATTTTGATTGACATCTGAGATCAGTCAATTTTTGGTTGTGGAAGGCTGTCCTGGACATTATCAGATACTGAGACGTACCCTGATCTCTTCAGTAGCATACTTCCCCCCCAACATCTGAAGTTGTGAAAATCAAAAGCATTCCTAAAACTTAACAGATGATCCTTAGAGGACCTTAGGGTAGAGGACAAAATCACCCCTGTATGAAAACTGCTCTCTCCTAAAAATCACGAGGAATTATACTAGTGCTAGAGTAAGAGAATAATGTGAGATGGACCAGCGATTCCCCTAACCTAGGCTTCACCCCACTTACCCAAATATTCACTTGTGGCTGTGTCTTACCATTACTGTTCTCTGTGGGGGGAAAGAGTAGGCATTAAATGGGATATAGAATAAAACCCACCCTGGTCACACCACTTCTTCCAATCACCCTCAAGTTAGTTCTTTCCCTGATGTTGCTCCAGCCCACCCTAACTCCCTTCAAAGAATTCCAAATTATATTTACAGTAGGATTATAGAAGGGAATTAGAATGAAGTTTTCAGTTTAATACATCAGTCAACAGTATTTATTGATCACCTACTAAGACTAGACACAATGCTAAAACACATGGATATATGGTAGTAAAGGAGACCAAGTATGTGCTCCCATAGAGTTTACAATCTCAAAACAAAGCCATTAAGCAAAGAATTACAAATAATAAAGCAATTGTGAGTGAGACTCTTAATAAATAGGAGGTAATCACATGGGAGATACACAGCAGAGAACTCAAACATATCAGGTTGCAGGGAATGATTCCTGAAGGAATCAGCATTAATTGAGTTAATAATATAGAAGCAACTGTCTACAATGACATCTGTACTATCTCCTTTGAGAGAATTCATAAGGTTATAACAGGCATATGTAACATAACTAATATTTACTGAGCCTTCCTAGATACCTAGGACTGGTAAGTGTTTTTCATGCATTAGTAATCATAAAATATGGGTGAGGTGCACTAGTTTGTTGGGGATGCTAGAACATAATGGCATAAACTTGGTGGCTTAAAGTAACATGAACATACTTTCTCACACATTGGAAGGCTAAAAGTCTGTAACCATGGTGTCAGAAGGACCATGTTCCCTCTTAGGAAGACTCTGAGGAAACATCTTGCCTTCTGGTACTTCCCAGCAATCTTTAACTTTCCTTGGATTATGGCAGCAAAACTCTAATCAGTGTCTTCACATGGCCCTCTTCTCTCTCTTTGTGTGTCTGTTTCCAAATTTCCCTCTTTTTATAAGAACACCCTATAAGATTTAAGATCCTCCCTAATCTAGTATGATCTCATTTTCACTTGATTTTGTCTGCAAAGACCCTATTTCCAAAGAAGATCACATTCACACTTTCCAGGTGGAAATGTGCCGAAATTGGAGACCACAGCATTCAACCCAGAAAACAGGATTCTGAAGTGGTGTCCAATTATCCCTGCCTCTTTTTTTTAGACAATATCAGAATCTCACTTTTTCACCCTCGGTAGAGTGCCATGGTGTCACAGCAGCCTCCAACTCTTGGGATTAAGCAATTCTCCTGCCTTAGCCTCCCGAGTATCTGGGACTACAGGTGCCAACTGCAACGAATGCCCAGCTATTTTTTTTTTTTTTTTTTTTGCAATTCTCATTGCACTTTTAGCTGCCTGTTTCACCCGCCACCCTCAGAATATGGTGCTGGTGAACTACCCACTGAGCCACAGGCGCCACCCTATCCCTGCCCCTTTGTATTCTCATCCTTGTGTAATCTCCTCCCATTGGACTGGACTCAGTAACTCATTACTAATGAACTTAGTCCACTTAGGGTGTCACTACTGTGATTAGGTTATAAAAGACAATGACTTTTCTCTTACTGACACTATCTAGTTGTGTTCAGGTCTTTGATATAATAAAGCAAGCGATAGAAGCACACACATAGGAACAGATGACTACCCCCCAACAACCACTTAAAAAGGAACTAACAGGTGGCTCTGTTGCACAATGGGTAGTGCATTGGACTTCTAAAAAGGAACTGAGGACATCATTCCAATGGCTTTTAAGAAACTGTATTCATCTAGCCATCATGTGAATGAGGCAGAAAGAGATCCAGCCACAGTCAAGCCTCCATATCAAACCACTGTCCAGAAAACACCTTGATAGCAGTGTAATAGATTCTGAAGCAAAGGAAACAATGAAGCTATGCTTTTACAACAGAAATACTAAAACATAAATTTGTGTTATTTAAGCCACAAAACTGGGAAGGGGATAACTTAGTATGCACCATAGATCTTAGTCTTACAGATGTTGTATACACAAGTTAAAGATTACCTAAAAGAGATAATAATGGAGTACTTAAGGCAGCACTTAAGTCAAATCCATCTAACTGAAAACATGGAATTATACTAGGATTGAACAAATAAACAAATATATGGTGGATGATAACATCCAGAGTTCTCATTGTTGGAGAATGAAGTTACAGATAAGGAAAGAGGGAAAGTGGAGACAAGCCTTGGTGTTGCACTGGCAAGAGACATGACAGTGTGAAGTCACAGGCTTTGAGATGCAGAGAGATAGACAGACATAGGAATTGAACTTAAGGGAATTAATTGTGCAGAAAACAAATCAGAGATTTTTTTTTTTTTTTTTTTTTTTTTTTTGGAAAGCCAGGATCGAGACCTGCGTGGAGACATAAATTATAAAATATCCACACAGAGATGGTTGTTTATGTCGTGGGCTTGAATAACATCTCCTTGGACAACAAAGAGGACAATGGAATGATGAACATGGGTTAGGACAGAGCTCTGCTATCTTGCCCTGGCTGGAAATAAAGTAGCCCCCAGAACCTCACCCCAACTTCCCCCCATCCTACTTAATGGAGGAAATAGCACTGGGAGGGTCTTACCATAACAATATGAATGGTCAATTTCAAACAATCTAGCCACCCAGTTGAAGAAAGGATATTCTACCACACAACTGCAGACGTAAGTTCCAATTTTGTTTCTGCAGTATGCAATATTCTTACATTTTGACAGCCCAGTTTTGCACTCATCAATATCTGTGAATCAAGAGAAATATTTTTGCTTTCCATTTTGATAGAACCATATAAGTTCCCTTGCCCATGGAATCTTTAGCTCAATTTGTTCATAAATGTACCCAAATAACCCTAAGGGAGCACCCAAGAACTCCTGCTCTTAGTTGGGATGAAACAACATGATAAAAGTCAGAGTTCACTTCATGTTCATGTATAAATCCAATGCAATCCCAGTACAATAATCTACATGTATTTTATTGGGTAAGACAAGTTGATACTATCAGGCAAGAATAGGCAGAAAAACTACAATGTGGGAACCAGACATAAAGCTACAAAGCTTTGACAAAACAGTGAGGTGCTGATGCATAAATGACTAAATATAGTCTAATGGAGTGGACCAAAGGTTCAAAAGTAGACCCAAACAAATGTGGAGATTCATAAAATAGTGTAAGAGACTTGTCAAATCACTGGAATAAGGATGGACTTTTGCTTTTACTTAATGGTAAGTCTTAAATTTTTTTAATCAATGCAAAACAAGGGTAAGTTAACACATTATTAGAAAAGGTTTCAGACTAGGTGGAAGAACCACACCAGTTAAATCCTGGATTATGTACACTTGTAATAACTAAGAAAATGCTGGGAAAGCTATGTTAACCCGTTTGATGAAAATATTTCAAATTGTATATAAAACCAGTACTTTGTACCCCATGATTGCATTGATGTGCACAGCTATGATTTAATTAAAAAAAAATCCTGGCTTATGTAATGTTTGTATGCCTTGAATCTCTCCATATTATCAGCCTTTCCTGCTGATGGGTTGAGGTTCAAGCCCATGGACAGAAGGCGCCCTGAAGCAAGGACTCACACTTGTTCTCTCTATCTGAAGCACTCAGAAACAGGCACACCTGTCCAACAGCTGTGCCTTGTCACTTAGTCTATTGGAGAGCTATGGGTTTTCCTTGGCCTGTAGATTCATGTGCTTTAAACATAGGACAGGACACAATGACCAGAATAGTTATCACTAATGAGGGATAAAATTAAATTTTATAAGTAATATCTTTACCATCACACGTGTCATAGGAGCTATAAAAGTGTCTCCTCCCAGACCTGCTCTGGAATCCATCCTCACAGGCACAGTGGGTGCTGTTGTAGCAGACGGCATGTTCAGGGCATTGAGGACAGAAGGCTGCAGGGAACAAGAGTGTCTTCATTTGCTCATTCATGTATTCAAGAAATATTCATTAAGCACCTACAGTCTACCAGATGCTGTGATCAGAAGGCTGCCTGGGAATAGCTCTGTTGATATCCTTTTTTCCCCCAGCCCACTACTGGGCACAGATATACCTGTCCAGGTGTCACTTCTGCCACCAACACCACTTCTGCCTCACAGTTGGCCCCTGAGTCCCAGAACCTCTGTCCTGAGGCTGCTGAGGGCTCTCTCTGGCCACCAGAGTCCCCTTTTTTCACCACCTGGCAAGGTGGCATTATTTTCCCTTTCAGGAGTAGGGCTTTTCATCAGTGCCTGACAGAAGTCAGTCTACAAAAAAACTTGGTTTCATTAATGTGAAAGTAACCTACTAGGAAATAATGTGTGTTGGTGAGAATGTGGAGAGAGTGGAATCCTGTGCCATGCTGGGGGGGGGAAGGTAAAGTGAGGCAGCCTCTATGGAAAACAGTTTGATTGTCCCTCAAGAAATCAAAATGTAGAATTACCAAATTACCATATGATCTAGCAATCACACTCCTGGGTATACGACCAAAGGAATTGAAAGCAGGGTCTAGAAGAGATGCTTGCACACCCCTGTTCAAAGCAGCAGCATTTATAGTAGCCTTAAGGGGGTCTCCAGATCCCAATCTCCTCTCCTCTGGCCTTTGGCTATGACTACACGCACCTCTAGAGTTCTTAGATTCTGATCCTGACAGAGTCAGCAAGACACCGAGACCTAGAACGGAGAGAGAAGGGGATAATTCAGACAGGGCTCCAGGGATGGGGCTTGGCTGAAGGCTGGAAGAGTCAGGGGTGACTAACCCTAACCCTCTGCCCAGTCATGAGTGTGACTTCCCTGTAGATTCTTCTGGGCAGGCTCTAACGCAGGGGTCATGGGAGGGGGTGACATGCTACTAAAGCAGGAGAAGCATATCTGACAGCTGTGGTGGAGTCCAGCTCCCCAAAGCTCAGCAGCTAATTCAGCTTTCCCACCTAGTCTGGCACCAAAGGTCAGCTCTGCGATCTCCTTTCCATATTCCACAATCTGTCTTTATCAGTCCAGACTTCAAACTGTACACCATCCAAAAAAATTATAGGTCTTTTTAAAATTTTCTAGTGGCCACATTTAAAAAAAAAATAGCAAAGACAAATAGGTAAAATTAATTTTAATAATGTATTTTATTTTATCAAATAGATCTAAGATGGTATCATGCTAACATATAATTTATATAAAATAAATGCTTAGTAAATTATTAACACCTTGTGTGTGTCTTAGTTCTTTGAAATCTGGTCTGGATTCAGCACCTCTCCATTTGCACTGGCCAGATTTCAAGTGCTCACTAGCTGCCCATGGCTGGTGGCTGTGGGATTGGATGGTGCAGGTTTAAACTTTAGGACCTTGGGCTTACTCTAAAGTCAGAAGAAATCTGAGTAGTATAGACCATGAGAATCCTGAAAGCCCAAGAACTGTGGCAGATCTGAAAAGGATAAAGGGTTGTGGTTTTTTGTTTGTTTTGTTTTTGAGACAAAATCTCACTCTATTGCCCCAAGTGGAATGGGGTGCAATGGCCCCATCATCATAGCTCAGTGCAACCCTCTCCTTTGTTAGTCTCCCAAGTAGCTGAACTACTACAGGCATATGCTACCACACTTTGCTAATTTTTTTTCTATTTTGGGTAGAGATGAGGTCTCTCTATTTCACAGAATGGTCTCCAAATCCTGACCTCAAACAATCTTCCCACCTCAGCCTCCCAGAGTGCTAGGATTACAGGCCTGAGTCACTGCACCCAGCTGGTAAAGATGTTCTAAATATGGCCCATTTCTGCTGGTACACTGTTAGATAGAAGCTTAATACTGAGACTGAGAATGGACTCAGAGATGCAGAAAACTTTCCCACCTATTTCTTCCTGGGGTATCTAACACCAGTCTCTTGAGGAAGATAGTCTGGAAATGACCCTCCAACTGGCTGAACAATTTTTCTATTACCCCTTTTGTTGCAAGCCCATTGTAGTGGAAGCCTTTGCTAAAACATGCAAGCATCTGCTCTCACAGCCAGTATCAGCTCCCAAATGGTGAAACATAGCAAACAATATCTAGTTCACTGGACTTGTATTATGTACATGGTCCATTTGGGTTATCAAAGAAAGAGGCAAGCCCCTGGTCCTGGCAAGATGAAGGGATAGCTCCTGCCTCTTCCAGTATACTTACTGAGCTCAGTATCATGGGTAGTGATAGGATAATTTATGTCTTCTTCCACACCTGTACAGGGGTTACGTCTCATTAATGCACACTTCATTGGCTCTTCACACTTCCTTCTGTGACAACCCCCATCCCTGTACTTCCAGGGGTCCCCTCCACAGCAAACACTTACACACACATAAGTTCTTGCCTCAGTTCTGCTCTGGGGAGCTTCCCATCCCAGGACACTGAGAAAGAGAATTTCATACAAAACAAGCACATCCAGTTATGGCTGGAGAAAGACCCTAATGTTGGGAGCAGACACAGCTGGACATCAGTGGACAAGAAGAGAAGGCAGGGGGAGTTTGTTGTTTCACTCACCCAAGAGCAGAAGCCAGCACCTGCTTCCCATGGCACATGCACACCAGGAGCCACGGCCTGAGACTCTGCCTGATGCAGAGGCTGATTCTCATACAAGCACTAAACCCCGCCTTTTGTTTGAGCCAGTAATCTGCTTCTGTGTGACTATCTCAAGGAAAGCATCCTGCAAGAATGATCATAGCAGAGTTGGTTATAGGAAATAAGCTGATTACCAGCAAATGCTGAAAATAGATGCATCTCCTGGAATAAATATTCTTCTGGAATTTAAAATCCTGTCCTACTATTACCAGCACAATCCAGACTGCAGAAAATCCAATGAACAAATTACCTTGTCCCCCCACCCTCACCCCCCAGTGTCTCGCTCTGCTACCTGACTAGAGTGCAGTGGTGTAATTTTATTACAGCTCATTGCAACCTCAAACTCCTGGGCAAAAGTGGTCCTCCCACTTCTGCTTCCCAAAGTGCTAGGATTATAGCAGTGAGCCATTGCATCTGGCCTGTTTTTCACTTTCACATTGCTGTTATGTATTTGGTTTTATAAAAATGTTTTTAAGTGACAAATAGTCATAAGTGACATATACTTACATGGTATAATGTGATGTTTCTGAATATGATGACATTCTTCAGTGATTACTTATGCAAAGTAATTTGCATATTAATCACTTCACATAGTTCTCAGTTTTTATGATGAGAACATTTAAAGTTTAGCAGTTTGGGGGGAGGAGACAAGATGGAAGACTGAAACCAGCTTTCCACAGAGGCTCCCGTCCAGAAGGAGAGTTAAGGGACAGAAATTTAGTAAGTAACCTGGAGGATTCAAGCTGTACCAAGAGAGAAGGTTGAAGAATGCACATCAACACCACTGAGGCAAGCGGATACCACAAGGATGCAAACAAAAAATACAAAATCCATCACCAAGCGGACGGGAGTCCCTCCCCCCCCACGAGACCAGCTTATGAGCCCCACAAACAAAAGGGCAGAATTTAAAGGCCCTCCTACTTCACTTCACAAGAGAGACCTTCTAAAAACTGAACCTACCTCCCCTAGTAGGGTACCATGGTGCTCCCCTGCCAGGCATAAAACTGTATAAAACTTTAAATATCTTTCCCAGCAATCCAGCACTCCCCTCCACTCACACGGAGATCTGGAGGTCTGTCCCCTAGGAGTTCGAATTCTTGGGTGATTTATCCAGGGGAGTGGTGTGGACAGAGCCCAAGTTGCAACTGACCAGCGCTGACTCTGAGGCAAGGGAGTGAGGAGCACGTGGCTGAGTGAGAGTCACTCCACCGAAGCACTTCCCTGAAACACTTCCCTGCAGTGGGGTGCACCAGCCCTCTTTGAGCAGCAATACGGCCAGGCATAAAACTGAGTGAAACCGTAGTGTCCCCATTTGAAGCGCTAAGCTCCGAGCGCTGCATCCCCACTCTCACTCAGGGGTCTGAAG